>CAKJTW010000361.1:0-93835 GCA_917880005.1 Nanger dama | reverse complement strand
CTGGGCTGAGAGAGGAGGAGTCCGCGGTGGGGAAAAAGTGAAACGTGACTGTGGCGAAAAAGTACTGGTGGTGGGTGATTGGACAGCTTTGAGACAAAGTTAAACCCTACGGAGGGATGAGACTACCTGGCGATGGATGGGTGTGCTCCACACAGGGGACCCTGGAAGTGGCGAGGAGACTATTCGCTGTGGCAAGATGGAAAGGGCACAACATGAAACATGGTGGCAGCGCTGAGGCTTTTGGCTTCGAGCTGATGGGGATGGCTTTGTGGACAAAGTGAAAGCGAGCCTAAGTGATGAGACAGTCCACTTGGGGCGGTGGCTCCGCGGTGTGGACCAAGTTAAACCTGGCGGTGGGGGTGAGACGGTGAGAGATGGGAAGATGGGAGGACCTTGAGCAAAAAGGGGAGCCAGGGCGAGTCAGTGAGACTATAGGCTTAGAGCCATTTTGGACAAGGTGAGAAGCAGCCAAGGCGATGAGACTGGCTGTGGGACCCTGGGAGTGCGTTGCAGCCAGAGGAAAAGTCAGCGGTGGCCAGGAGACAAATAAGCATGGGACGGTTTGGGGGACTTTCTGGGGCTGAGACGGAACGCGGCCACCACCTGGGTCAGGGACCAAAGAAGTGTGCGCCCTGGAATGCTCTGGAATTTTCAGGGTCTTTCAAGGATTCAGCCTTGAAGTATGGGGATAAGTGTTGAATAGCTGAAAACTAGGAATATTTGAAAAAGCAGGGCACTTTATTTTTTGAATTAATTTTATATTGAATTATATACTTATTTTGAAAGAAATATTTCACGTTTCCAATTTTATAATAAATTTATAAAAGGTATTTTAAATATTAAGCATAGAATATTACAATATATTTTGTATATAACAGTACATTTTATTAAACTTTATTTAAACTGTATGTTCTGTGTACTAAAAGAAGTGTTTAATATTGTTTTACTTTTCTCTCTTTCACGGATGTAAACTTAATATTTTCAAGATGACTTTTCACTTATTTTTAAGTGAGTGAATTAGCATGGTTGACAATTTCTAATGACTCCCAAGACATTCTTAAGTAATTTTTGACTCATGTTCCTGAAACCTCTTTCTGAGGACTACATTGTTGGAAATAAGGGTTGGAGTGTACAAGCAACTGAGGACATTTAGAAGGTCAGAATTTTTCATTTACTTTAGCAAGAATTTTATAAATTAAGTGGAATTTGCCCAAATTTTATTGGTTTAAAGAAGACTTAGTTTGTAAGACTCTGAAATGTAAAGTGGTGTACATTTTACCGCAATTGAAAACCAGAAAAGAGAGGAAAAAACCCTCACATCATATAGAGGAGCCCTCTGGCATGAGCTGTCTGGTACATTTAAAGAAGTGAACAAATCGAGCGCAGGTAGACTGTATGGATGCATGGAGAGCATGCATATAACTTGGACATTCCACAGGCTTCCTTGTATTTTAAATTCCTCAAAGGCAAGGGCCAGAAACTCTACTACTCTGCAGGCTTGTTTTGCAATGAATGTCTCCCAGGTGCTCTGCAATTTTTAATATGTGTTGTCACAAAAATCAAGTTGACATTGAAACCAACACGTTGACTTTTGTTTCATAAATAATTTATTTCCCATATAAAAGTTTAAATAAATAAATAATGCATAAATCAGTTTAAAAATAGCTTAGTCTTTAACTGTCCATTGAAATCAGTGCATTGCATTGTCAGTTACTTCAAGAGCCTCTGCTACTGAAAAGTCTCACCTCAAAGTCACATTTTCCCTTCCCAGAGCCACAGGTAAGAGATGTTCAGTCACGGAGGTAACCTGTTAGGCTCTTCAGGAAAGAAAAGTTCCTGAGCAATTGCGCTTGCACGACTGTCCAGGCACACCTGTTGTACTCCTTGGACTTCAGGTACTGCACGAGGTTGAAGTAATATTTCCTCAGGTGAAGACGGGTCGTGTCTCTCATAGTGGAGTTTTGCTTCTTCATTATTTCCTTCTGGATTAACTCCAGACGATTCCTCTGCCCATAGAGTTCCTCAAGGAGGTGCTCAATGATGGTCTCAGACCAGCCAGTGCTGGAGAAGTCTCTGGTGAGAATGCCAAAGATCTGCTGGAGCATCTCATACATGACCAATACGGCATTTTCCTTCTGGAACTGCTGTGCTTGCTTCATCTCCTCAGGCATCTGGAAGTCCATCCTGAACTCGAGGCAGTGTTGAGGAGTTGAAGGTAACTGCCACAGGAGGTTCTGGCACACCTCAAGGCTCCGCTCTTGTTGGAATCGAAGCAAGCTGTAGCTCCTGGAAACAGCTGCGGTGGAGAGACACAGCAGGAGAACCATTTGGAGGAGGCGCAGGTATGTCATGGTGAAATCAGGCACAGGGCTGCCTGTTCTGCTAAAAGGTCCTGAAGCTGAGTCTTCAAGAGTTTGCAGAGTGAATGTCTTTCCTCCTTGAGTGGGGGCTACTTATATAGGATGGCTCTCCATTCTTTCTATTTGAGAGGAATTTCCCACTTTCAGGTCTCCCTTTCAGTTTTCCCGTGTCATTTGAATTATTAGTTACCTGTAAAACTCTCTTTCTTTAAGCTCCTTGCTATTTTAATTTATATATACCAAGGGGAAAAGATATAGAACCTGAGAATTTCTACTGTTTTTTAAAGTTTCAATGAATTGTTGAATGTTAAAGAAAAATATAAGCCAAATCTTTTGAACTAGATTACTATAGGATTCCTTCATTCTGAAAAGATTCTTCTTTTTTTTTTTTCCTTCATATTATGAGAGTTGTGAAGAGGGGGCCTTGTTTGTAAGAGTTTTCTTTTTCATAAGCATTAGATTTAATTCTCAAATCTGCTATTACCAAACAATAATACTTGCAGTTTATGGTTTTTAAAAAGATACCTATTTTTCAATCTGGAAGAGAATAATATTAAACTAAGCTGATGAACAATAAATACATGATATATGTATAATGTAAATATAATACATGCAGTTTATGATTTTTAAAAGGCACCTATTTCTTTTTGTATCTACAACAGAGTGATGTTCCTAGAAGGGTGGGAGAGGTTCCAGAGGGAGGGTATAATGTACACCTGTGGCTGAGTCACGTTGCTGTATGGCAGAAACCAACACAATATTGTAAAGCAATTATCATTCAGTTAAAACTAAACATATCTAAATAAAAAGAAATAATAATGTATATAAAAAACAAAATAGAATGTTGTTAAACTAAGTAGTTCTGAATTTTTTTGGAAACCTTAGCCATAAGGAGCAAGACATCACATAATTTTATCAACGTTGTTATTGTTTTTCAGTCGCTAAGTCAGGTCCGACTTTTTCTGACCCCATGGGATGCAGAATGCCAGGCTTTCCTGTCCTTCAGTACCTCCCGGTACATTATCACTTCATGGTGAATAGATGGGGAAACAATGGAAACTGTGACAGACTTTCTTTGCTTGGGCTCCAGAATCAGTGCAGATGCTGACTGCAGCTAGGAAATTTAAAAAGACCACTTCTTTTTATATGAATGTGCAATAAAATTTTTCTGGAGGCCACATCAAAAGAGTGAAATGAAAAAAGTTAATTTTAACAGTATATTTTATTTAACAATATATCTAAATGTTCTCATTTCAACATAAACCAATACAATATTAGTAGTGAGGTAGTTGCATTCTTCCCTTTCACAGTGCCTTCAAAAGACAGTACATGCTGTCAGTCATAGTAGAGCTCAGGCTGGACTAGTCAAGCGCTCAGCTGGCCACGTGGGGTTGTCGGCTCCATGGTGACCAACACAGCTCAAGATGGAGGGAGCAGTAGGAAAACAAGATCAATATTAAAAACCAACCACTTCTTTTCTATGAGCAATTAAAAGTTGGAAACTGACATTTAAAAATGATACCATTGACAATAACATAAAAGTCTACTACTGAGAAACTGTCATAGCCAGAGGGGCCTAAAGACATGGCAATGAAAAGGTAATGGGGCATCCTGAATGACATCCCGGAACAGAAAAAGAACATTAGGTAAAAACGAAGGAGATCCGGGAATTCCCCGGAGATCTAGTGGTTGGGACTCTATGCTTTCAGGGCAGGAGGCCTGAGTTCCATCCCTGGTCAGAGAATTAAGATCCCACAAGTCTCAGAACCAAAAATAAGAAACTAAATAAAAAGTTGCTACAACCAGAGTATGTGTGGGAGGGGGCAGGGGAGGGAGAGGCATTAAGGAGTTCCTCATAAAGTGTAGACTAGGTAATTTCTAATTAATCTATTTGTGACTGGACTCGCTCTCTCTGGCAGCAGGGCCTTTCTCTAGTTGGAGCAAGCGTGGGCTGCTCTCTAGCTGAGGTGCTCAGGCTTCTCACTGTGGCGCTTTCTCTTGCTGCGGAGCACAGACTCCAGGGCCCAGCTCAGTAGTTGTGGTGCATGGGCACAGGGGCCTTACAACACATCATCCTCCCTGAGCAGGGCTGGCACCAGGTCCCCTGCACTGGCAGGTGGGTTCTTAACCACTGCCCCACCAGGGAAGTCCTAGACTTCAGTCCTTTTGAATGTAGCATTGACAGGCCCAGTCACCTTCCCTTTTGGCCTCTAAGTACAAGTCTATAATTGAAATTTGATTCAGATTAGATGAACAGAAACGAATGAAGAATAGAAGCTTTCTCTGTTACATTCAGATTGTCTTTTTTTCCATCTTGATCATTAATAAGGATTAAGCAACTTGCCCTACCAATTATTCTTCTGAGTGAGCAAAAGACATGTAAGCGTGTGGTGAGGTGGTCAGCATCCGCGAGAAGGGAATACAGAATCTACAATAGGAGACTGCCAAGGCCACCTCCTACTGAGACGCACACTGTCATTTAGTGAGCACATATTTAGCGAATGTTTCTTAACCACTTCATGAAAGAAGCAATTGCTGCCACTTTATTGGACTATTTTAAAAGTGGCTCTCAAGAAAGTTTTGCTACTGGCTTGATTATACATTTTTCACATTCTTTTTGAGGTGTTTTTTTTTTCCCAACATATTTATTATTTACTGTTGTTGCAGGAATGAATGAAACAGTTTTTTCATTACATTTTCTACTTTTTAATGGACTAGGTTTTCCTTGCATTTACATACACAAACATACATCAAAATAATTTTGGTTTTTAATCTTGCTAACTTTACAAATGCTATATGTAAAAGGATTTGGTTGGATTTTCAAATTTTTAAATAAATGTGTACTATCTGCAAAATCCCATGGATGGAGGAGCTTGGTAGGCTGCAGTCCATGGGGTTGCTAAGACTGAGAGACTTCACTTTCACTTTTCACTTTCATGCATTGGAGAAGGAAATGGCAACCCACTCCAGAGTTCTTGCCTGGAGAATACCAGGGATTAGAGAGCCTGGTGGACTGCCGTCTATGGGGTCGCACAGAGTCGGACACGACTGAAGCGACTTAGCAGCAGCAGTATATTGTCTGCAAATAAAAAATTTAAAGGACTGAAGAAGTGAAAGGTGATGATCATATAGAGCAACTGCTATTTGCTGTATAAATTTGTACTTTAAAAACATTTTGTAGCATAGTTGAAATATGCATAGCTTATGATCTAGTAACTCCAGCAATCACCCTGGAAATAAAAATCAAGTGAATATGCATCAGGATATAAGAAAAGAACATTTATACCAGCACTATTCATAATAGTACCAAACAGGAAATGACATAAAACCCCTTAAAATGGCATAAATAAATAAGTTGTTATCTATGCTTCTAATAGGGTTGTTAATAACAAAATGTAAGAAGCACAATAAACGCACAATCATAGTAGTGAGTAAGAGAAACTCAACTCAAAAGAAAACACACAGCATTTGTATAAATGTATACAAAATTTTCAAATAGGCCAACCTAAACTGGAGACATTTTGCTCAGTAACCTAGAGAGCTCCTGGGAAGCTTCAGGACCACAATGGAAAGTTTGTCTCCAGGTTGAGGGAAGAGCATATCTTCCCACCTTCCAGCTGTGGCCTCGCTCTCGCCCTCTCTGAGCACCTGAGGCTGAATCCGCCCAGGTTGGGGCTGCCCTGTGCTCACAGCCAACAGCTGGTGGGCCCAGAGCCCCTCCTCAGGCCTCCCACCTGGTGTGGAGAGGGACAGCATACAGAGAGGTCTAAGTGCCCTGGTTGCAGGCTTCTCTTTTGCCCTTTCTCACACCCTGGACATCTTGCCACAGGCCTTGGATAGACTCATTGTGCCATTTTTTTCTAGCTCACTTCAGGATGCAGCTGGAACTAGGTACTTGGCTGAAGGCCTCTCTGCCTAGCTCTCCTAACTCCTCCATAACACACCCAGCAAGAAACTCCCACACTCTGCACCCCTGTCACTCTCAGAATGCTCCCATCAGAGGGTCGATGGCCCAGGAACAGGCAGGAGCAGCCCAGGCCTTGTTTTCACTGTTTGGTGCCAGGAACCACTGCTGCTGGACACTCAGACTGGCCCTTCCGGAACACGCCCGTCTGCATCAAGCCTGCATTTACTTCAGATCCCAGGCCGTTCTCTCAGCTGGACTTTAATTCTCAGAATCACCTTCAGGGGTGCAGTGAGTCAGGCTAACCCAAGGTTGAGAAAATGGTTGAAAGGGATAACACATTGGCTGCAGCTGCTGAACAAGCCTCAGAGGCCCCCCTCGGCTAACAGGTGAGCAAGTCCCACTGTGCGGGTTCTGGGTTGGTTTCCTGTCTCTGAGGCAGTTTCTGAATCTTCCTTAAAGTGAAACAGCCCAAAGCAAAGCCATCCACATACTCTAAACTGACAAGTGACTTGAGTTTTGTTGCATCATCAGAGATTGCGTAATGAACCCCAGAAGGCAAAAATAGCAAGGAAGTTGATGCAACAAGTGAAAAGGAAAGTAAATGCAAGCTGCCAAAAGGATTTCAGGATGCAGCCTGGGGATCCCCTCTGGCCTGGCCTCCTGGCTGAGCTGAGTGCTCAGAACAGAGGATCCTCCTGACTGCCTGCCAGACTCCTGTGTCTTCCTGACTGATGCTCCGAGCTCCTAAATTCCAGGAGAACCAAGAATCCATTGAGGGTGGGGGTGACTCTTGTAGACGGCTGGCCTGAGTGCCACTCAGGAATGTTTCTGTCTAGAACTCTGGGTATTGTTGAAACCTGCTTGGCCTCATCATCCCTGTGTATGGCTATTTCTCCTCTCACTGTGTGGAGGGTAAGCTGTGGGAATCTGTCTCTGAACAGCTCTCTGAGGACTGCCTCATCTTCCTGAACACACACCCAGAACATCAGGCAATAATCTTCTAACCAGATTCAAATAGAAGAGCTAATACGTAAGGAGCACTTAGGAAGTGTCTGGTGCCATTCTGAGCACGTTCTCTAATTAAAGCACAGAAACTGGGAGGACCATTGGGAAGCTGGGGGGCTCTGCAGGACTGCCTGAAGGAGAGGTATCAGCATGTTCTGAGGACTCTGGGAGATGGGTGCATTTCAAACATCGAGTATTGAAACTTTGATTTTCTGTGTTTTGCTATTTTTTCCCCTTTTCTTTTCTACTCTTTTTTTATGAAGCCAGTGAATAATGTGCATTTATTGCCATGAGTGCGGAGGTGGGGGACTCCAAATCGCGTGTGCCACTGAGATATCTGCACAGCAGTAGAACCCTTTTCACCCATATCCTGTGTTGTTCCTGGAGAGGAGAGTGTAGGTAAAGTCAGAGAAGGGAGAAACATTCGTACAGTATATGGTGGATGTTCCGGGTCAGAAGGAAATATTCAATATAAAAGACTTTGATTTTTCTGATTTTTCCTTATTGACCCTTTTCTCCCCTTCTTTAAAAATTTTAATTATGTATATACCTTAAAAATGTCAACTGAATTGTTCTAAAGTTCACTGAAGTCATTGTTGGAGAACAATATCACTGAGATGATCTGATAAAAGGAAAGTATGGTGCACCTATAATCTTCTGGCCACTCACTTAGGTGCTGGTTTCCCTAAAATTTTTGAGTTTGCCTGTGTATGTGAGTCTCACTCTTCTCTACCAACGACAGTTGCCTCAGTCCTTGTGCAATACAATCTCATCTCCTTATATATTCACTGAGTGGTGGTATCCTACCTCGTATTCAGGGAGAATGAGGCTACAATGATTTTGAAACTTGTAATGATACATCTTTATGAATCGGTAAGATACAGATTATTTTAATAATATTAATAGTAGCAACCTTTATTATATACAACCTCTCAGGGAAGTGTTTTACAAGCACTTCATTTCATCTCTACAACTTCCCTTTGAGATAATTCCTATAATTATTTATATGATTGCAAATAAGGAGGGCTTCCCTAGTGGCTCAGATGGTAAATAATGTGCCTGCAATGCAAGAGACCCGAGTTCAGTCCCTGAGTTGGGAAGATACCCTGGAGAAGGAAATGGCTACCCACTCTAGTATTCTTGCCTGGAGAATTCCATGGACCGAGGAGCTTGTCAGGAGACAGACAGTACGTGGGGTTGCAAAGAGTTGGACACAACTGATCGACTGACTTACAAATAAGGAAACTGAAAACTCAGAGTGGTTACTTAATTTGCTAAGTCATGATTAATTATATAAGTGGTATTTTACCACTGTACTGTTCTGTGTCCTTGTTATTTCTCATTAATCTTAAGCATCTCCTTCAGCTATACTCTGTACAATGGAATTAAGTGATTTATCTAATTATGTAACTAACACCTGATTGCCCTGATAGACTATAAGGCAGTAACGCCACATCTGGAGTGTCCAGCAAGTTGTTGTTGTTCAGTCACTAAGTCATGTCCAACTCTTTGCGACCCCACGGACTGTAGCCTACCAAGCTCCTCTGTCCACGGGAATTTGCAGGCAAGAATACTGGAGTAGGTGGCCATTTCCTTCTCCAGAGGATCTTCCAAAATCAGGAATCAAAGCCATGTGTCCTGCATTGGCAGGAGGATTCTTTATCACTGAACCTCCAGGGAAGTCCTCGCTCTGTCCCAGAGCCAGTTCTAAGAGTGAGTAGATGTAGGATTTGAAGACTGGGTCAGAAAATGATAATCTTCTGAAAACAAAGGTAGTAAGAGTAAATTTTAAATGGATGCTTTATCCTTCAGGATAATGTCTAAAAATATTATCTCCAATGGGAACAGGTCCAGTGAAAGTAACCAAAGGTCCCATTTAAGTGAAGGTAAAAACTGCTCAGTTGTGTCTTACTGTTTGGGACCCCATGGACTATATATACAGTCCATGGAATTCGCCAGGCTAGAATACTGGAGTGGATAACCTTTCCCTTCTCCAGTGGATCTTTCCAGCCCAGGGATCAAACCCAGGTCTCCCGCATTGTGGGCAGATTCTTTACCAGCTGAGCCACCAGGGAAGCCCAAGAATACTGGAATGGGTAGCCTATCCCTTCTCCAGCAGGTGTTCCCGACCTCGGAATCAAACCAGGATCTCCTACATCCAGAGCTCCTACAAACCAGGAGCTCTACAGATTCTGTAGCGCTCAACAAAACACCATCTAAAAGACAAGACTGGAAGTAAGCAAGTATAAGGGGAACTGTATCCTCTTCAACTGTATTGTTGTAATGTCTTTGGAATGGGTGAATGGCACTTTTGTGAAAAAGAAGAATGGGAATTGAAAAGAACTTACTAAGTATTTCTCTACGACAGGAAGCACATTGTCAGAGGAGAGGGCTGGATCCAGGGCTTGAGACAGTGGACACAGGGGCAGGACTGCCTGGGATGATGTCCCAGCTTCAGTCTGCATTGGCTCTGTGACCTTCAGCACCTCAGTTTCTCCCCAGTTATATGGAAATGATAATCCTATCCATTCCACTGGCTTGCTGTGATGATTGGATGGTCTAACGTTTTATAACAATGACTGGACAAATAAGCAGGCATTATTTAGCCGTTCCCATGTGGGGCAAAATTCACACATCCAGCTATGGGCACTGGATAGAATTCCTTGAGATGACCTCTTTCCTTCCTTTAATTCTCAGCTCACTTCTGATCTCATCTCTTATGCGAACATGGCGCCCTGTCCAAATGACTAAGATCTAGTAGTTTCCAGATAACAGCTGACCTCTCACACATGAATGAAGTGGCTGTCCAGTCTGTACCCCGGTCTCTTTCCAGTGTGAGTTGATAGGACTATATCCTCAGAATCTGATACGCTCCATAGAGAGTGAAAAAGTAAACAGACAAATAAGTAAATAGATTCTTAGATTTAGCAAAGCTGACAACTAGCCTTTGAGGTTAACACTCTGCCTAGGAGCCTGCTGCCCTGCTCTGGCTCTGTCTGCAGGTAAACAGTTTCATTTGGTTTCGGGGGACGTTCAGCTTTAAGGGATCCAGTATGTTATTCTTTTCTTTTGTGTGCCATTTCTCAAGGATTCTCTGTTTCTTGTTAGTTCCTGGAAAACAGGAGCAAGCAGAGCTGCATGCAGTTATCACGACTGAGATCATGAGAGCGGGCACCTGGCTGGTTCCCTTCAGTGACTCCCTTCAGTGACCTTAATTACATGTAATCTATTCAGTTATGCCCCTCTTACTCAAGATATTGAATGCTTTCTGGCCCTTTGAAGATTGTTATTTGCTTGGCTTTGTTTTTGCTCATTTATTTTTTTACTGCCTAAAGCTGCCTTGTATGAATATATATAAACATGCATTTCTGCAAATAAAGCACCCTTGTTTCACTTCAGACTTGGGTCCCCTGCATCCCTCTTCTCGTTGACTCCAGTCCCCAGGTCCCAGTCTACAAAGACCATGACAACATGGGGTGGTCTAAACTCTGTCACACTGTAGAGCTCTTCATCTCTGATTTGTAGTTAACTGACATTTTGTCATTTGCACAGAGAAGACTATGTCACTTTTCCCCCAACAATATCAGTGTTTACTTTCCATTTGCCTTTGTACATTCAGTTCAGTAGCTCAGTTGTGTCTGACTCTTTGTGACCCCGTAAACTGCACCACACAAGGCTTCCCTGTCCATCACCAATTCCTGGAGTCCACCTAAACCCATCTCCATCAAGTTGATGATGCCATCCAACTATCTTATCCTCTGTCGACCCCTTCTCCTTCTACCTTCAATCTTACCCAGCATCAGGATCTTTTCCAGTGAGTCAGCTCTTCACATCAGGTGGCCGAAGTATTGGCGTTTCAGCTTCAACATCAATGCTTCCAATGAACAGCAAGGACTGACCTCGTTTAGGATGGACTGGTTGGATCTCCTTGCAGTCCAAGGGACTCTCAAGAGTCTTCTCCAGCACCACAGTTCAAAAGCATCAATTCTTCCGAGCTCAGCTTTCTTCACAGTCCAACTCTCACATCCATACACGACCACTGGAAAAACCATAGCCTTGACTAGATGGACCTTTGTTGGCAAAGTAATGTCTCTGTTTTTGAATATGTTATCTAGGTTGGTCATAACTTTACTTCCAAGGAGTAAACATCTTTTAATTTCATGGCTGCGATCACCACCTGCAATGATTTTGCAGCCCAGAAATATAAAGTCAGCCACTGTTTCCACTGTTTCCCCATCTATCTGCCATGACGTGATGGGACCAGATGCAATGATCTTCGTTTTCTGAATGTTGAGCTTTAAGCCAACTTTTTCACTCTGCTTTTTCACTTTTATCAAAAGGCTCTTTAGTTCTTTTTGCTTTCTGCCATAAGGGTGGTGTCATCTGCAGATGTGAGTTATTGATATTTCTCCTGGCAATCTTGATTCCAGCTTGTGCTTCTTCCAGCCCAGCATTTCTCATGATGTACTGTGCATAGAAGTTAAATAAGCAGGTTGACAATATATGGCCTCGATGTACTCCTTTTCCTATTTGGAACCAGTCTGTTGTTCCTTGTCTAACTGTTGCTAACTGTTGCTTCCTGACCTGCATACAGATTTCTCAAGAGGCAGGTCAGGTGGTCTGGTATTCCCATGTCTTTCAGATTTTCCATTTTATTGTGATCCACAGAGTCAAAGGCTTTGGCATAGTCAAGAAAGCAGAAATAGATGTTTTTCTGGAACTCTTGCTTTTAATCATGATGAATGAGTTTATTAATCTGATTTTGAATTCTGTCACACTGGAATGTTTATAGATTTGGGAAAATTCTGACTGTCACTGAATCACATTTCTGCTACTTCATAGTACCTATGGTCTGTTGTTCTTGCACATGGTAGGTACTCAGCAAATGAGGGTATCAAAGGACACGCTGAAGAGAACCAGTTACTGTTTAATGGCTTGGGAGGGTTGTTCAGAAGATAGAAATACTTTCTGCAAAGTGTTTAGCACAGTCCCAGGTTCATTTAGTGTTCAGAGGGAACATTTAATGAATGTTA
Source organism: Nanger dama (assembly GCA_917880005.1). Classification (NCBI taxonomy): domain Eukaryota; kingdom Metazoa; phylum Chordata; class Mammalia; order Artiodactyla; family Bovidae; genus Nanger; species Nanger dama. Next base: position 81,530 of record CAKJTW010000361.1, on the reverse strand, counting down.
CCCTTTCCTATTTCTTTTAATGTTATTTGAATTGTCTTACTGACTTGAACGAGTGTGTGCGTGCTTGCTCAGTTGCTCAGTAGTGTCCTACTCTTTGCAACCCCATGGACTATAGGTTGCCAGGCTCCTCTGTCCATGGAACTGTCCAGGCAAGAATACTGAAATGGGTTGTCAATTCCTCCTCCAGGGGATTTTCCTGACCCAGGGATGGAACTGGTGTCTCCTGCATCTCCTGTATTGTCAGGCTAGCGCTTTACTAATGAGTCACCTGGGAAGCCCTTTAATGAGTGAGGCCAATCTATTTTCAGTTCATGTTTCCTAAAGCTATCAATTTGGGCTTCCCAGATGGCACAAGTGGCAAGGACTAGCTAGACTGGCAGGCTGTAGTCCATGGGATCACAAAAGAGTCAGACACAGCTGACAAAACTTAGCATGCACACTCTCAAGGCTGTGAATTTACCTCAATATGCAACTTTGCTTCTGCAAATTTGAAGAATAGTGATTGAATTTCCATTACTTCCTAAATTTCTCACTTCATTTTTAAATTCTGACTTGACCATAATTTATCAGGACGATTTAAAATCTCTAAATGATTGCTTTTGTGCTAAGTTGCTTCAGTTGTGTCTGACTCTTTGTGACCCTATGGACCACCAGTCTCCTTTGTCCAAGGGATTCTCCAGGGAAGAATACTGGAGTGGGTTGCTGTGCCCTCCTCCAGGGGATCTTCCCGACCTAGGGATGGAAGCCAGGTCTTTTATGTCTATCTGCATTGGTAGGCATTTCTTTACCACTGCTACTGATGCTGCTAAGTCGCTTCAGTCGTGTCCAACTGTTTTCCACTATGCCACCTATTTTAGTATTAATTTCAGACATTGTGATATGAGAATGCAACTTATGTTTGTCTGGAGGAGTTATAGATATTTTCTGGGTAGTCTAATATATGACAATTTTCATGCATGATTTATAAATATCTGATAGAAATTATATTTCCTATTCTAGGTTATAGTGTCCCTATATATAAACCTCTGGTTTATAGTCTTTTACATCATATTTCAGTCCTCCTTTTCTCTATTATTTTTCATATTTTTTTTTACCAACTTATAGCACTGTACTAAAATTTCAGTCCTACCATGTTTCTGTTTGTATTACTCCATATTGCTGCATTTTTTCCCACTAAATCTTTTATAATATTTGAAATTTAGTTCCATGCTTTAAAATTTAATTATAGATCCAATTGCATTTCTATGTATATTGACCTTTTTTCTCAAATGTAATATGTTTTTATTGAATTGTCCTGGATGTTAATGACATTAATATTGATATTAATTATTTATCAAGATCTCATTGACGTTAACATTGCCACCTCTAATTACATCCTTCATTATATTTTCTTGCTCCGTATTTGCCCATCTTTTTTGTTGCTGTAGTTTTAGTATTAATATGTATTTAGTATTATTTGAATTTAGGCTTTTCTTCCTCTTCAAGGTAATAGTGGGGTTTATGTTTAAGCAATCAACAGATTTTTTCATCCATAAGTAGCTTGTATTTATTATCTTGAGTGCTGTATATTTGGGTCTTATGTGCATTGATTTCTGCTTTACTGTTATTACCTCTATGTTTTTTAAAGCTACTGAATTCATTTATTTTATTCTTTATTTGGCTGTGCTGGGTCTTTGTTGCTGTGTGGGCTTTCTCTGGTTGTGGAGTTTGGGCTTCTCATTGCAGCAGCTTCTCTGATTGTGGGGCGTGGGCTGCAGGTACACAGGCTTCAGGAGTTGTGGCTCATGGGCTGAGTAGTTGCGACTCCCAGACTCTAGAGCAAGGGCTCAGAGGTTGTGGCTTACGCGCTTAGTGGCTCTGAGGCATGTGAGACCTTCTTGGACCAGGAACCCAACCGGTGTCCCTCGCATTACATGGCAGATTCTTAACCACTGGACCACCGGGGAAGCCCTTTGACATATTTTTTTTGAGACTTGTCATACTAGGAGAAGGCAATGGCAGCCCACTCCAGTACTCTCGCGTGGAAAATCCCATGGAGGAGGAGCCTGGTAGGCTGGATCCACGGGGTCGCACAGAGTTGGACACGACTGAAGCGGCTTAGCATTAGCATACTAGTGCCTCAAAATAAACATCGTGTTTAGGCCTAGATGCCAGGTTCTTTATGGAACAGAGATGCTTGGGGAGGAAACAGAGTAAAAGACTTTAACTCTGCAGACTTGCACTTGTCCCCTAGATTGGCAAGCCCCAGGCAGGGCAATGTGTTAGTTTTACTTCCTTACAGTCAGTCCTTCACAGGTGGGCGGGGTCAGGTTATCTCCCTGAGGCAGGCCAATATGGATGTTTATAGTAACAAAAATGGGTTAAAGTCACAGAAGCAGATCCAGTGCAAATTTAAAATTAATTTTTTCCTTGCACAGGTCCGGCCCTTGAAATCACAGCCATGTACTCCATCAGGCTTTTTCCCTTTACCACGGAGAGGAATAAACCCAACACCACAGAGACATTTAAAATCACATATTGTTGATAGCAAAGGCATTGTAGGGAAGTGTTCCTGATTCACTGTTTAGAGAAAACCATCTGATCAGGAATGTTTACACTGAGGTGTTAACACGGATAGAAGATAAACCTCTATTGTGTCAAAATGCCGTTATTTTCATGTTTTTCTGTTTGAGCAGCTAATGTTAATTACCTTAACAGACTGAAGTCTGTAAGAAAATAATGAAGAAAATTTGCTGTGAAAAGTTACATCTCAGCTTCTAGTAAGAAATGGAATATTTCCTGCCATAATAGTAAAGAAGGATGTTACAGTCATCAGCGATTGCAGCCCTTCCCCGGAGCTTGTGAGCCCTGAGGGAACTCCAGAAGGAGAACACACGCCATCTAGAAGCCCTCATACTGTAGCCACTCCCTACAGTGAGCCCTGAGGAAAAGAAGATCAGGATGTGTCAACACAAGAAACTGGCCCCAGACAGCCAAGGTGCAGGGCCAAGGAATGATTCCAGTCAGCACGGACTCTTGCATCTTCCATACATAGAAAACTGCTACATTCCTTTGCTTGGCATATCTAATTTTAGTTCACGATAATCTTTCAGACTACCTGCCCTTTGTTGCAAAACTTCTGGGTAACCCTAGGTAACCTGGGTCTTCCCCATGCCTCCTCAGGGCAGTCCTCTCAGGATGACTTAAGATGTTGTCTCCCAGGCTTGAAGTCCTAAAATTTCCCATTGAATAAAACATAACTCTCAATTTTTAGGACATGAATAAAGTCGACACAAGGGACAGCATATACCTTCCAAAAAAACAAAAAGATAAATGATTTATTATAACGAGGTTATTTAAAGAAGCATAAGTTAAAAAAAAAAAACCTAAGTCATTTACATTTTGAAACTTTCTCTTTTTGGAAACCCTATGTATTTTAAACATAAAACCTTGAATTTCAGATTTTTTTATAGCTGATACAGAAAATATAATGCAGATTGCTTGCTTGTATTTGACAAACAGTAGGAGGAGCCTGGTGGACTGCAGTCCATGGGGTCACTGAGAGTTGGTCTCAACTGAGAGACTTCAGTTTCACTTTTCACTTTCATGCATTGGAGAAGGAAATGGCAATCCACTCCAATGTTCTTGCCTGGAGAGTACCTGGGACGGGGAAGCCTGGTGGGCTGCCATCTACCGGGTCGCACTGAGTCGGACCCGACTGAAGCGACTTAGCAGCAGCAGCAGCAGTATTAACATAATTGATTAGAGAATTATGAAAATAATTTTATTATTTTTTGAATTTTCTGTGAAATTTATTCAATGGGGAAAGCACACTTCACTCCTCCTTTGGACAATCTCCAAGGCAAGGCAGCTATAGTCCTCCTCTTCTAAATAGCTGCTGACTCCTTGGAGGCGCTTTTGGGACAACTTTCCCAAGCAAGGACAAGCTAGAAGATTGTCTATTTTCATCTTCAGCTCCAGCTCCAGTCTGGCTAGAGAGTAATTTAACAAGCAGGTCTTACTCCAAAGTATACTGTAGTTTTCTGAGTGGAACAGGTTTAAGATCTGGAACACATTGAGAATCCAATGATAGAAACTGGTGGCTTGGTCTTCAAGATGTTGATATCTCCTACGTTGTAGCGAGAAAAAAAAAAAGAAATGAAAGCCGGTCCTGTCATGCTTGAGTGATTGATCTCATATCTCAAAACTGAGGATTTCCTGGTTTTCACAGCTTTGCGCCTAGGAGAGGCTGAAGCAAGGCATCACTAGCACCATTAGCAAATAGATTGTGCCATTCAGCCCAGTGATTCAGCGCACCACGGAGAAATGGCACGCGCTGCTGCGGTTCAAGTGAGCCCACAGCTCCTTTGGCTGCGCCCAGCGGCCGGGAGGGCGCACCCGAATTCGCCGCAACGCACCGACAGCGCCGCCCACCCAGCGGGACCCGCCTCCGGGTTCAGCGCCGCGAACTCTAGCGCGGGGTCCACGGGGAGAACCCGGGAGTCCCCGTGGGCAGGAGGCTCGGCCCCGGGCGCGGCGCCGCCGGGGCCCAGGGGGCGCGTGGGGCCGCCGGAGCCGTGAGGAAATTTCCTTTTCGGGCCCGACTGCCGAGGACAGCTTTGCTGCGGCTTCGCTCAGAGCGTTTGATTTCTGGACTTGGTCCTGCGTTCACCCTCCCCTTCCTGGGAAGAGATTTTAGCCAGAGCGGTTTACACCGTGCCCTTTGAGGCTGCGACTGATGGCTTGAAATCAGAGCATGCCCCAGTATGTTTTCAGATTCAAGGTTGTTTCCGGGGGAAAAGACTAATTCAGGGAAAGGGGAAAGGCATCTACAATCTGGACAGGTATCTACGAAGTAATGGGATCCCCCAGTCCTGCGAGTGGAATGACTTAGGGAGATGGCTGATGCGCGGCTCAAACTTACTGGAGCCTGAGGCAAAGGTAAGGGTTGCCTCTATATGCTTCCTTTTATGATTTTTATGATTTATGTATCGTACAGCTTTAAATTGGTGGAGAAATATTGAAACTATTATTGAAAAGATTATTAATTAACAACCATGTAATTATTATAAACTTAATATTAAAATTCACATCACCATTTAAAATAGTGAAACGTATTTAAAATACTGTTAATTATTAACACTAAAATTTTAAATATTGAAGCTATTATTAATAGCTGCATAATTATACACTATCAATTATTAATATTAAAATTCACAGCACCATTAAAATTTACATGTTTTATTTATACCCAAACCAAACCATTAATAATTTTTTTCTTCATTGTAATAAAAGGAAACTAATCAGTTTTCAAAATATGCTTCTTTAATTGTCTTGTTTTCATTATTAAGAATTGCTATTTTGTCATTTTTTATGTGGTTTTAAAGAATTTTTAATTCAGCTCGCTGAAATTTCTTTTGCAGCATCCCACTGTGACTAATATTTGCTATAAAGATTTCAAGGCCTCTTCTGATTTTGCTTAGTGAAAGTGAAGTTGCTCAGTTGTGTCCGACTCTTTGCCACCCCGTGAACTGTAGTCTAACAGTCTTCTTTGTCCATGGGATTCTCTAGGCAAGAATACTGGAGTGGGTTACCATTTCCTTCTCCAGGAGATCTTCCTGACCCAGGGATGGAACCCGGGACTCCCGCATCAGAGGCAGACGCTTTAACCTCTGAGCCACCAGGGAAGCCAAGATTTCACTAAGCTGAATTTGTGAGTCACTTGGGAAGAGCCAAACCAAAACTGATTTAATATTACACATTACTGATGTTGCATCTTGCTTGCGTGTGTGTGTGTGTGGTTAGTCGCCCAGTCATGTCCGACTCTTTGCAAGACCAGGGGTTGTAGCTCTCCAGGCTCTTCTGCCCATGGAATTCTCCAGGCAAGAGTACTGGAATGGATTGCTATTCCCTTCTTTAGAGGATATTCCCAACCCAGGGATTGAACCCAGGTCTCCGTATTGCAGGGGGATTCTTCAACACCAGACCACCAAAGAAGCCCCACATCTTGCTTGAAACCACTTAAAATGAATTTCTGCAGAACTGAAATCATCAAAATATGTAAGAGCCAAGTCAGTGGCAGCTGCTTTTTGCATATCAGATGTATTTACGTGAAAATAAAGTTCGTTAAATACTCAAAATGTGAATGTACTTAGTTTAGATTTTTATATTCATATCTAAATTTCAAAGTTGAAATCAGGATTCTATAATCTAACTTTAAAAATATGCTCATAGCGCATAGTAATTGATACTTTCATCCAGTTATTCCTGCATTTCCAATTGCTAATTCCTGTTTTCCCATTTATTTTCAAGTTCAGAAAGGGCATTCATATCTATCCCAAGCATTTTACATTTATTAACATACTTGCAGGTCTTCCCAGGTGGCTCGGTGGTAAAGAATCCACCTGACAATGTAGGAGCCTCAGGAAACAGGGGTTCAGTGCCTGGATTGGGAAGATTCCCTGGAGGAGGAAAGGGTAACACACTCCAGTATTCTTGGTGGGATAATCCCATGGACAGAGGAGCCTGATGGGTAAATCCATGCAGCTGCAAAGAGTTCAAGCAAGAGTTGAACATCGCTAAGCATGCGGGCAACATACTTTCAAACTTACTGTGTTTCATTTATTGTAAGCAAAATGGTAGGCCTCCTGTGAGTAAGCTGTTTAGTTTAGTTTATTTATTTATTTGCCTGTGGTGGGTCTTAGTTACTGCATGCAAGGTCTTCCAGCATCCTTGCAGTGTGATCTTTAGTTTCGCCTGTGGGACCCAGTTCCCTGACGAGGGATGATACCGGGCCCCCTGCACTGGGAGCTCAGAGTCTAAGCTGCTGGAGCACCAGGGAATTCCTTGAACAAGCTGTTTTATTTCAAAATGGGTTTATGGAGGGTTTTCGTAGAGCTTTATTAACTTTATCGTTCGGTTTAAAATAGCATCCTGCCAAATTAAACTGCATGAAAATGTATAATCTTTTTGTGCCAAAGTGCTTTAGATTTTAGCACAACATACATTGTCACTTGATACTATATCTTTTAATATTTGGCAGACATCTTTACTTTGTGTGTGAGGTGCCACGATTGCACATGACCTTGATACCCATCAGATGTCTATTTATGTTTTTCATATGGATTTTAGAATAGGAAAACTGAAAAAATACATTTATCCTCTGTACAGTACTAAAAGGCTTATCATATGTCAAGTCACAAAAGCAATATGTTGATGACTGAACTAAAACTATGAGTTGAATGAGGCACAAATTTAGCATAATGATTCTTGAGGGAAATAATGAATTGTTCATCATTGCATGCGCTTCTCTGTCTTTCCACTCTGACAAGTCCCCCACAAAGTAATATTATTTACAAAAATGAGAAATTGCTATGTTAACCAAATAGTGATTTAAAATAGTAAAATATTTAAAATAATCATGTCTGTCATTTCCTACATTCTTCAAAATAATTCAAAGAAAATATATTGCAAAAACATAAAAAATATGCACAGAGATAGTAAGCTACGCATTCCTCAAAGTTCCACCTTATTTCTCTCTGCTTCACAAACAAGTTTGCAGAATCATTGTCTGTACACAGTACCCTTAATTCCCCTTCCTCTTCATTTACTCCCATGGGTTTCTGCCCCATTAATTCTACTAAACAAGATCCTGCTACGGTCACCGGGGCGTATGTTTCAGGGCCGCTGGGACAGTTCAGTCCTCACGCGCCCCCTGCAGGCCCCACTGTGTCTTTGAAGCACACACCTTCCCTTCAGTAGTCTCTCCCCTGTTCATCCTTGTGTCCTTCTCCCTGCCCCACCCCCTGCCTCAGTGCCTGTTGCAGACTCTCCTCTGCCTGACCCTTAAATACTGAGGGTCCTCTGCTCATTGTCTATTCTCTTTATAAGCGACCACATCCATCCCCATGTCCTTATCACCAGACTCACAACGCTGCTGCTGCTGCTGCTACGTCGCTTCAGTTGTGTCCGACTGTGCGACCCCATAGATGGCAGCCCACCAGCCTCCTCTGTCCCTGGGATTCTCCAGGCAAGAACACTGGAGTGGGTTGCCATTTCCTTCTCCAATGCATGCATGCATGCTAAGTCGCTTCAGTCGTGTCCAACTCTGTGCGACCCCATGGACAGCAGCCCACAGGCTCCTCTGTCCACGGGATTCTCCAGGCAAGAATACTGGAATGGGTTGCCATTTCCCTCTCCAAGACATACAGTAAAGAATTTCAAATCAGCACTTATACCTGTGGCATTTGTTTATTGTAGACCCACTTGACCAACAGCCATTCAGGCTTCTACGATTACATACCTCCACATACGACTGAGAGACTTCCCTTTCACTTTTCACTTTCCTGCATCGGAGAAGGACATGGCAACCCACTCCAGTGTTCTTGCCTGGAGAATCCCAGGGATGGGGAGCCTGGTGGGCTGCCGTCTCTGGGGTCACACAGCATTGGACCCGACTGAAGAGACTTAGCAGCAGTAGCAACAGGTATCATAGCAAAGGTATCCCTCTTTTTTCCCTGAAAATTACCTGTAAAAATTACCTGTAAGTATCTTCTGATGTGAGAACCCAGTTTTCCATTACTTCTTTTTATATTTTTAATATAATTGAAAAATTTTTTAAAATACATTATTTTTATGTATTGTTCTCTATGAGACTGAAAGTTTCAACATAGAAGGTACTGAATTAGATTTATTTATCAGTGTTTCTTAAAGGCAATTCTACCATCTATCACTTTGATAATTAATACATGTGACATGAACTGAATGAAAGAATGAGTATATAAGTGTTACCATCAATTACTCACTTTTGTTTACAATACTGAAGATTGAATTTAGGTGTTAAGAATAAACAGACTCAGTGTCTGGATTTCTATACAGAGACCACTGCTCAAATATGATTCCAGTGAGGCAGTGGAGATCTTCACCTGTGGAGATTTCTTTCCTCAAAACACAAGATTTTCTACTTAAATACTCATTGCTGGATTAGTTCATTTTTGTGTTTATTCAATCATTCAGTAAAAATATGTTTGGAAATGACATCCACTAAAAAAGAGCAGAATAAATTTGATCTCACACAGAAAAAAAGAAAATTGAAAGAGTTTGATAAGAATTTAATGAAATGGAAAAGTGAACATATTTCCTAAATCTTAATACAATGTGAAGGCAAATATCCTTATATGAAAATATAAATATGACAAGAACAAGTATAAATAAATAATAAATAAATCAGGGAAATAATCGCTTAGGACTGATGACCCTACAGGTAAATTTTAACATCCTTGCTTAATACTACAAAATATATGCTTAAGTAATTCAGTAAATTTTGTGACTAAAGCAGAACTCAAAAACTTCTGAAATGACCACAGGTGAGTGTGCAAGGGTGATGTGCCATCTTAGTCAGTGAGAGTCATATCAAGGTGAGTTCAGATCTCCACCCATCTTTCTTAACCTTTCTTGCAAGCTGGTTGATGACGAGAGGGCTTTCATCATCTCCACTCTGACGGTTTCCCAGGCACAGTCGCTGTATCCCTTCTCTTGCAGGTAGAAATGGATGCCCTGGAAGTACCTCTTCACGGCCAGGGTGGGGCCCGTCCTTCCCAGGGCAGAGTCTTCCTCTCCCATCACCTGCCCCAGGCAGGCATCCAGGTCGTCCAGCTGCTGATGCAGTCCAGTGCAGAGCTGCTGCAGGAGGGTGGTGTCCCAGGCAGCAGAGGAGCGCTCTGTGCGGAAGAGGTTGAAGCTCTGCTGGAGCAGCTCGTGGAGCACAGAGATGGCCTGGGCCTCCTGGAGCTGGCCGCCCTCCACCCTCTCCTGGGGGAAAGCGAAGTCTTTTCTGTCCTGCAGACAGAAGCGAGGGGAGAGTCTCCTCATTTGGCCCAGGAGCCTAAGGTTCTGGCTGCCAACGAGCATGTGGTCCTGAGGCAGGTCACAGCCTAGGGATCCTCCCGGGCTGTAGCTGACCAGCACCAGGGCCATCAGGAGAGAGAGCACGAAGGCCATGGGGAAGATGCGGCTGCTGCTGGGCTGGCTGAGGCAGTGTCTGGGTGAACCTGGAGGTAGGTTCTCTGATTCCAGGCTTTCTCAGCGAGGCCTTTAAATAGGGAACATGGTAGTTTTCATTTTCTAGTCATTTCTCTACACTTTTACTTCCTTTTTGATTTTCATGTATGTATTCACAGGATGATCAAAGAAAATGTCATCAATCTAAACTATTTATTTTGTGTATTTCCCACTAACTTCCTATGTGCCCATCCAAATGGATATTTATCAATCAAATGAGAAAAGTCTTTTTCTTAACTCAGGAGTGATGTATGTTTGCAATTACACACATTATTGCTTTTTGTCTGTCATGTGTAAATGTTGCTCTCCTCTTGTCCATGAACACATCTGTAGTCCTGATCTTAGGCTTATCCTTCCCTCTTACTTTACATAGGAAACCAGGCTCCCTCAGCTCTATATTTCTGTATTTATAAAGTATTTATCAGTTCACTCTGGTTATTAAGCTCTTTGAAAGAAATGATGTTTATCTTTAGTGTTTGATTTAGAGAAGATTCTGAATATTATGAGTCCATGAGCTCCCCCATGTTTCTCTTCCTTCTAGAACACGTCCCTGCAGGTCCATGTGGTTGTGCTTCAGGGAACCAGGGGTCAGGACTATTGCAGACATGACGCCGTCTTTCCACCAGTTTCATACTAGAGACCTATTGTCCTTCACTGGCTGGGCCAACACCCCCAGAAGAATCCTGGCTCTTCTCAGGGAGCATGGGTGAGGAGACTCAAGATGCTTGTGCTTCCCCAGCAGCTCCTCACTCACAGAGATCACATGGCGCTGCTCCCTGTCCTCTGGAGCTTCAGAGGCCCCTTGCTCACCTGCTGGACCCCCTCCCCGAGGGCAGGCTCCCCACAGCCTGAGGACGCTAAAAACCTCCTTTCTGTGGAGGGCTTGTTCATTTGAACGCGTGTGGTGTTCGGAGTCTCTGAGTTGGAGGAGTGGGGTCAGTGGTGCTGCTGTCTCTCCTCAGAAGTTTCTGTCTCGGAGCCTAGTGAGCTTCAGCTCCTCCTTCAGTCAGTTGGTTCCTCTGGGCTTCTTTGCTCCTGTGTCTCTGTCTCCCTCTGAGAATGCAGGGCAGGGAGACTCCCGCTACTCAGTCAGGGGAACTAGCCTTCTTTCTTTGCTTGTGGGTGATTCTTCCATTGAAGTTCTTTTAATTTATATTGACATACTGGACAAGATTAGTCTCACTGCTCCTGCTCTAGTCCTAATTCATGATGAGGTGAGAATAAATGGAAGTAAAGAGAGCCAGAGGGGCTGTACTCTATCATTTTCAAGACTTTAGATTTTCTTTGCAACTTTCCTAGAAAGTAAAATTCGAGATGAGAAAACAAATGTAAAGAAAAAGGAAACAAATGTAAATCTGAATGTCATGAATATGAAAAAGGAAATGGCTGTCCTCTGACACAATGACGTATTCTGAGATAGCAAACTTCAGTGCAGCCCAGCTGGGGACATGCTGAGGCAGAGGAGAAGGATGAGGCCAGTATGAACACCAGAAAGCCTGGGACACAGCTGCGTCTCCCAGAAACTCAGCGAAGGGAAAGTTCTGGGTCAGTTGACTGCCCTTTGCTTTGCAAGATCAGTTACCTCATTTTTCTTTCATTTAATCCATGTAAGATCAGTTTCAAGAGAGAAGGAAGAAGTCACACCCATCAGCTCATAAGAAACTGATTAGCAGAACCTCAGTTGGTATAACACTAACCCTCTCTGGCAGAATGGTGGAGACCAGCCTTGCTGAGCATTTGTCCTGGTGATAAATCCACTCAACAATGAGAAGATGCTTTGTGACAGCTAGAATTAGATAAAAGGGAATCAGATAATTCCAAAGATCCTTATGTTAATCTGGGTAATAGTGATCATAATATTAAAAAGTAATAACTGAATTTTGTTTGCTACTAATGGACTTGCCATTTTAAGCTCTTTAAAATATTAACTCAGTTCTCTCATTAACCCTATTTGGATCACACTATTTATAAAACTGGAGAGAAATATGAATCTGGAGCATTGAAGTATTCCCAATGCACCAAATACAAAGGTACCCCTCAGGAGCTTTACAATGATTTGTGTGAACAAGCCCGTTAAAAAGAGTGAAGGTCCAAATGAACATGATACTGGGAAACCAACAACGTAAGCTGAAGGAGGATGAGATGACAAAAGCCCTGGAATGCCCTGAGAATGCTGCACGGCTTTGCAGGGCAACAGAGAGGTGGTCGTAAGGCCAGAGAAATCTCTTTAAGGTCTAATCAAAGCAGACAAAATTGCTATTGAGTACTTAGAGAGGAATAGATTTTTCTGTTAATTGAAAAAGAAAAATAAATGAGTGGGACTTTCCTACAGGTGAGGATCTGGCCCTTTCACACTGTGACCTGGATTCAGTCCCTGGTATGAAAAGTGACATCCTGCAAGCCATGAGGTGGTAAATCTAAGATTTTATGAGTGATTTCTTCAATGAGACATAGTAAAAAAACTTTATTAACCCTGTAAGAGCTGACCCCTGGGATCTTTGTATTTTAAAGCCTTGACTTTTCTCATGAGTTTAAGAACAAAGGAAGAGCGTCAGTTTCTAGCCACATGAACTCTGACTTTTCTCCTTCAAGATGACAGCTACAGTGTCACTTGGCATCTTGTTCTACAGGAATGGAGTCACTACCCACTGTGTTCCCTGGCTTCCAGCAGGCTCTGAGAGAAGTTCAGGGTGGAGATCAGGAAAGAGGCACTCTGTGCTCTGGGAAACTAACACAACAGGCCAGCAGAGAGTTAGACAGTTTTCCTGAGAAAAGGGTATGAACCCAGTTTTTGCAGCTTCTCACAGGTAGAAGAGCACTACAGTCATTCATGGAGATACCTGTTCCTGCTGACTCTCAGCCACCTTCTACCAAGTGATGGCATGTGACCCCTTGCCCACAACCACAGTTATATACTGACCCCTCTAAAACCTTGAAGCAGTTCCTCAGAGCTGAGTAGAGTCTGTCCTCTTGGCTAGAATCCTCAGGGAGTCCACCCAAAAACTGAACTCCCGGCAGTCATGTTGCCAGCATTTTTCAGTTGACGAGAATCCTTTGTGGTGTTCCCTGCCTTTTAAGGTTGAGGTCATAGGACTCAATTTTAAGTCCTTTTCTCATTTTATACTCTTTTCCCATTTGGTCAGTTTTTCTGTTCCATGCTTTCTGTTTAATGGAATTGCTTGTAAATTGCCATCTCCAATATCCAATGGACATCTGCACTGGTATGTTTACTAATTACCTATAGTAGTTAACTTTTTACATCCTCTCACAGCTTGGTCCTTATTCTACAAGCAGTATTCCAATTTTCTCCCTTTTATTGTAGAACTCAACCTAACTGATATTCATTTCTGCTACTAATTAGTACTATTTTTAAAACTGTTAACATTTTCATATGCATTAACTGCTTATTGATTTGATATAATTTCCTTAAAAAAATCAAACTTACAAAAATGATTGAATTAGTTATGTTTATATCTAGGTCTTGAGGGCAACAGACAACCTGGCTAAAGGAAGTGTATTTTTCATTTTAATCTGCATATTAAAAAAATGAGTCAAGGACTTGTAAAATAAATTCTTTAATCAAGTTGTGCAATTCAGCTTGGTGTTTCTTTTTTAAAGGAAAAAGCAAAGGATTTTTTTAATAGTAAAAATTCAATGAATAAGAAAAATTATAAGCTGACTAAATACAAAATATGTATTTTCCCTTAAGTATACATACATAATATTATATGAACAAAATAATTTAAGTAAATATAAATAGATAAATAAATATTAAAGTAGATAAATGTCCATGTAGATAAATAAGTAGATAGATGAGCTTGAGTATCTGTGAGAGAGTAGTTCCTGTAGAGTAGAACATGTCCTCCTTTAATACTCCTGAAAACCTTTGACAAATTGAATCCATTCAGGCCATGATGACAGCAGAAATGAGAGTCCTTGACATGGCAGCGCAGGAGAAAGTGTGGTCTTGTTAGTCCATGAGAATCATTTCCGTGTTGAACCAGGTGTGTGTCAGTCCTTGCTCCTGAATCTCTGCTGCAAGTTTGTTGAGGAAGAGAAGGCTCTCATGACTTCTGCTCTGACAACCTCCCAGGCACAAAGGCTGTGTCTCTTCTCTTGCAGATAGAGAGTGACTCTGTGGAAGTATTTCTTCACAGCCAGGCTGGAGTCCTCCTTGAGCAGGGGGAGCCCCTCGCAACCCCTCCTCCTGCCTGAGACAGGCTTGCAAGTCAGTGAGCTGCTGATGCAGTGTGGTGAGGAGCTTGTCCAGGAGGCTCTGGTCCCACGTGGTAGCCGAGCCCTCTGTGCTGAAGAGCTGGGAGGTGTGCAGGGTCACCTCGTGGAGCACAGAGATGGCCTGAGCCTTCTGCAACTGACTGCCACCCAGCGCCTCCTGGGGGAATGGGAAGTCATTTCTGTCCTGTAGGCAGGAGGAAGGGGAGACCCTCCTCAGTTGTTGCAGGAGCATCAGGACCCTCCTGTTGGCCAGGCAGTGGGTGTGAGGCAGGTGGCAGCCCAGAGAGCAGATGTCATTGCAGCTGAGCAGCAGCAGAGCCAGGAGTGAGGACCAGGCTGGGGCCATTGGGGACCTTGCAGATGCTGCTGGCCTGGGGCGGTGGGTGACTCTGTGAACCTCTTCTCTAGGTTCTCTGAAGCCCTTCCTTCAGGCCTGTGTCTTAAATAGGCGCCCATGGTTTCCATTTTCTGAAAGTTCCCTCTTACTTTCTACTTTTGATTTTGCTTTTCAGTTTGCACTCTTCAAATGGGTTAGGACAGCATTTCTCAAACGTTTTTTCATTATTGCCTCCCCTTCCCCTATTGACAGAGTCTTCTGAGATTTTTTTCCTAATTACCCCCACCATGAAATTTTAACAACACAGTTATGCTGTGGATCCATCTTTGCACTCCATGCATATCTTTATACCTAGGAAAAGAAAATGCAAATCTCCTTCTTGTATTCACCCTAGGGTTAACAATGCCATAAAACGAAAGGTGTACATTAAATGTAAATGCTGTTGAGTTTTATTTAACTTTATGAATGAGTTTGAAGAATGACTTTTAATGGAGGATATTTACTTATATAAATAGTAATGTACCAAATTACATATTCATATGAAATTCATTTAAAAGTGTACAAAAATACCACAGTACAGATAGACTTAAAAATCTTTCAAAACTCAAAATCATTGAAAATCTTAAATTATTTTCTTATTCTTTATTTTGAGGTACTTTTAACTTTCCTTCATATCAGAAACCACTTTTTAATTCCCTGGCTACTCAATATTCATCTCTATTTTATCAACATTTCTTTCTGTTTCGCTCTTGACATGCTTTTATGCATATTCTTAACAACTTTGATAGGAATAAGGAATAAAATACCATGATATCATGCTAATGGAAGAATGTGAAGAGGAACTAAAGAATCTCTTGAGGTGAAAGAGGAGACTGAAAGACTGGTATAACACTCAACATTTAAAAAGCTAAGCTTATGACATCTATGGCAAATAGATGGGGAAAAAGTGGAAACTGACAAGTTTTCTTTTCTTTGTTTCCAAAATCACTGTGGGCAGTGACTTCAGCTACAAAATTAAAAGACACTTGCTACTTGGAAGAAAAGCTATGACAGAACTAGATAGCATTTTAAAAAGCATAGGCATCACTTTGAGGACAAAGGTCTGTATAGTCAAAGCTATGGTATTTCCAATGATCTTGTGAGAGTTGGACCACAGACAAAGCTGAGCGCAGTAGAATTTCACTTGCAAATTACGTCGCCTTAGAAGACTCTTAAGGGTCCTTTGGTCAGCAAGGAGATGAAACCAGTCACGAAATCAAACCTGAATATTTTTGGAAGGACTGACACTGATGCTGAAACTCCAATAAATAAGTGTTAATTGCTCAGTCGTGTCTGATCTTTGCAACCCCACGGACTCTAGCCAGCCAGTTGCTCTTCTGTCCATGGAATACTCCGGGCAAGAATGCTGGAGTAGGTTGCCATTCCCTTCTCCAGGGGTCTTCCTGACCCAGGGATCAAACTCGGGTCTCCTGCATTGCAGATACATTCTTTACCATCTCAGCTACCAGGGAAGCCCTGTACTTTGGCCATCTGATGTACAGAGCCACCTCATTGGGAAAGACCCTGATGCTGGGGAAGATTGAGGGCAGGAGGAGAAGGGGGCGACAGAGGGTGAGACGGTTGGATGGCATCACCAACTCAATGGCTATGAATTTGAGCAAACTCCAGGAGATAGTGAAGGACAGGGAATCCTGGTGTGCTGCAGTCCATGGGGTCACAAAGAGTCAGACAGGATTTAGTGGCTCAAAAATAACAGTAAAATCTCCTTCCATTGAGCCCTGAATGGTAAGCTTCTCCAGGCAGCTGCAGGAGGGAGAAGGTCTTTTTCTCGGGTTCCTTTGGGAAATGCCCACTTGGGAGAGTTTGCAGTTCTGGGCTCTGCAGACAACCAGGGCATAGCATCCTCAGTGAGCCTCTTGATACTGACTTACTGTCAGGGGAAAAACCTTTCTTTTTACAGGGAACCTTGTCATAGCCCTGCCCGCAACAGTGTTCTCTGGTTGGAAGCATGGAACCTTGCATTTTCTGAGCCTTCCCTAGAGTTTTGTGCTTTATTTTCCAGGAAGGATTCCACTTACTGAGGGGTTTCAGGTGGGGAGTCAGCGAGTTGGAGTCGATTTTACAGATTCGGATCCTCTCTGGTGTGATCCAGTGACAGCTCAGAGACAGGGGAACCTGGCAGTGGTGATGGGACCTCAGGAAGGTGTCCGGGATGCCCTGGGGGTGAGTCAGAGGGTGGCCACCACCAGGGCCAAGGATTGGGGAGCTGTGATTTCCTGTTTTAAGAATATTTATCCCTGCGCAGACTAAATTTTAAAAAATCTTCTTCTTGGCCTATCACAGATAATAAGAAAAGAAAAGTAATTTAGAACACGGAACCAAGATTTCTTCTTGAAACAAGTCGGCAGGAAAACTCAGGAATTAAGGGAAAATATTTTAATTGTCAAGATTCTGAAATTTACTGACTTTAACTGATACATGAAGTTAAGCAAATTGGTTGATTTCATTCCCCCTCTCTGTCTTGTTACTAATTAAACGATTAGTTGATGTAAATATTTAGACCAAGCCACGGATAGGGAACAACTGGCTAAAAGATTAAATGCCTTAAAAAAAACACAATTAAAAAATAAATTAAAATTTAAAAAATTATTTTGAGTATATTTTCCCATTATCCCCTACATAGAACCTGAAGGCAGAGCATTCTTTCATGTTGCCTCATATTTCTTGGTGTTTCTTTTCTTTCAAAATACTTTTAATGTCCTTAAGATGGGCCATCATTCCTCTCTCTTTGATTTAGACTCTATGGTCTTTATTTGTCAGCATAGATTATCAGTTCTTTTTGTTAAGAAGTTGCTTCAGAATAATTACACATGACAATTTCTTCTCTGTCATGTGTGTTTTGAACATGAAATATTTAGGTACAACTTCAACTAGTGTATTGCAGGAGCAAAATGTGCCATGCCCTGTGTCTTAATTCAGGCTGCTCTAACAAGGTCCCCGGAGAAGGCAATGGCACCCCCACCCCAGTACTCTTGCCTGGAAAATCCCATGGACGGAGGAGCCTGGTAGGCTGCAGTCCATGGGGACGCTAAGAGTCGGACACGACTGAGTGACTTCACTTTCAGTTTTCACTTTCATGCATTGGAGAAGGAAATGGCAACCCACTCCAGTGTTCTTGCCTGGAGAATCCCAGGGATAGGGGAGCCTGGTGGGCTGCTGCCTCTGGGGGTAGCACAGAGTTGGACACGACTGAAGTGACTTAGCCGGAGCAGCAGCAACAAGGTCCCAAAGACTGGGTGGCTCATGAGTGATAGAAGTTTATTTGTCAGAATGGTGGGGTTTGAAGTGTAAGATCAGGGTACCAGCAGGGTTGAGTTCTGGTGAGAACCCTCTTTTGGGTTGCAAACTGCCAGCTTCTCTCTGTCCTCCCATGATGGAGAGGAAAGAAGAAGCAAAGTGTCTTGTGAGTCTCATGAAGATGACAATCCCATGCTTAAGGAATCCCTCCTCATAACCTCATCTATTGGAAGTGGATGAGCAATTAGAAGTGGTCAAACAAGAGATGGCAAGAGGGAAGATCGACATTTTAGGAATCAGTTCAGTTCAGTTCAGTTGATCAGTAGTGTCAGACTCTTTGCGACCCCATGAATCGCAGCACGCCAGGCCTCTCTGTCCATCACCATTTCCCAAAGTTCACTCAGACTCACGTCCATCGAGTCCGTGATGCCATCCAGCCATCTCATCCTCAGTCGACCACTTCTTCTCCTGCCCCCAATCCCTCCCAGCATCAGAGTTTTTTCCAATGAGTCAAGTCTTCTCATGAGGTGGCCAAAGTACTGGAGTTTCAGCTTTAGCATCATTCCTTCCAAAGAAATCCCAGGGCTGATCTCCTTCAGAATGGACTGGTTGGATCTCCTTGCAGTCCAAGGGACTCTCAAGAGTCTTCTCCAACACCACAGTTCAAAAGCATCAATTCTTCGACACTCAGCCTTCTTCACAGTCCAACTCTCACATCCATACATGACCACAGGAAAAACCATAGCCCTGACTAGACAGACCTTAGTTGGCAAAGTAATGTCTCTGCTTTTGAATATACTATCTAGGTTTCTCCTAACTTTTATTCCAAGGAGTAAGCATCTTTTAATTTCATGGCTGCAATCACCATCTGCAGTGATTTTGGAGCCCCAAAATATAACGTTTGACACTGTCTGATTCCCCATCTATTTCCCATGAAGTGATGGGACTGGATGCCATGATCTTCGTTTTCTGAATGTTGAGCTTTAAGCCAACTTTTTCACTCTCATCTTTTACTTTCATCAAGAGGCTTTTTAGTACCTCGTCACTTTCTGTCATAAGGGTGGTGTCATCTGCATATCTGAGGTTATTGATATTTCTCCCGGCAATCTTGATTCCAGCTTGTGTTTCTTCCAGTCCAGCGTTTCTCATGATGTACTCTGCATATAAGTTAAATAAGGAGGGTGACAATATACAGCCTTGACGTACTTCTTTTTCTATTTGGAACCAGTCTGTTGTTCCATGTCCAGTTCTAACTGTTGCCTCCTGACCTGCATACAGGTTTCTCAAGAGGCAGCTCAGGTGGTCTGGTATTCCCATCTCTTTCAGAATTTTCCACAGTTTATTGTGATCCACACAGTCAAAGGCTTTAACCTGACATGCTATCGTCCATAGGGTCACAAAGAGTTGGACACAGTTGAACTGAACTGAACCTCATCTAAATCTAATGGTCTCCGTAGTATCCCACCTTCTGTTATGATCACATGGTGGGGGTACATTTCATTACACGAATTTTGGGTACACACACACATTAAGTCTGTAACATGGTAATAAGAAGGTACCGACGTGTTGTGTTTATGGCAGTGATTCATTAGAATGTATTTCATTCCTGATATTTATTTGAGGATAAAAAACACAATCCTTGATGTTGCTGTCACTTTTTGTGGCACATTAGTCCTGAGTTGATTACTAACTGTTAGAATGCTGCTGTGAACATGATTACCAAGGACCTACCAGACAGATTCCACAGACTTTCAGTCTGTATAAAAAAATGATGCTGTCAGGAACTACAAATTCCTTAGCCCTTACAAGGGACACTTAATCCTTCCAACATAGTTGACACTGAGTTGTATATATTCTTATTTGCAAGAGCCACCTGGTAAGACTTTATTTGAGTGAAATAGTGTAAAAGAAAATGGCCGATCCAGGTTTCAAAACCTAATGTGTCAGATTCCAAGCCCCACCTCCCTATCCAACATCTGTGCAAACTGCATGTATTGAACTATCACTGATTTTCCTATTTTACTAACATATATTGTGCCTTTATCATCCCTACCTCACTGTTACAGTAGCTTATATTTTCATTTGTTTATTGTCTATCTCCAAATTTCTAGATAAATTGAGCAGTTTACAAGTTTACAATTAATCCTGATTAGTTTATATAATTAGCAACATAAAACTATCAACTGGTAATTATTTCTGAGAGTCTAATGTGATGACAAAATTAATAATTCTAATAATAATAAACTGATCACATTTAACCGACCATATAGATTTACAGAGATTGCTGAATTAGTCCTCACCAGAAATTTGAGGTATGTGATAGATAAGACCCCTGAGAGTTATAGCTCCTGCAGGAGATGGGATTACAAATATTTCCATGCGCCTCTGTAGAAAATGGGCTTCCCTCGTGGTTCAGTGGGTGAAGAATGCACCTGTCCAAGCGGGGAGATGAGTGTTGTATCCATGGGTGGGGAAGGTACCCTGGAGAAGGGAAAGGAAACCCACACCACTATTCTTGCCTGGGAAATCCCATGGACAAAGGAAGCCTGGGAAGCTACAGTCTATGGGTTACAAAAGAGTTGGACTTGACTTATGAGCTAAATAAAAACAGTAAAAACTCAAGAAATTCACCTTCATAAGAATTTAATAAATGAAAGAAATTACAAATTGGATGAACTAGAAATGTAAATGTATTTTCTAAATTTTAGTACAGTGTAAAAATCTTTTATGTGAGGAGATAAAAGAATAAATATAACTAAATAAATAAGCAAACAAATAATAAATAACATCAGCGCAGTCATTGCTTAGGACTGAATCCCCTTAAGGTGCATACATTTACTTCCTACTACCAACAAAGAGCTGGTTGAATTAATTTAATTCATTTTGTTATTAAGGCAGAAATCAGAGCCTTCTGAAATGACTACAGGTGAGCATACAAGGGTGATGTGGTGTCTTAGTCAGTGAGAGTCATCTCAAGGTGAGTTCAGGTCTCCATCCACCATTCTTAACCTTTCTTGCAAGCTGGTTGATGAAGACAAGGATCTCATGATTTCTACTCTGACGGTTTCCCCAGGCACAGTCACTGTATCCACTCTCTTTCAGGTAGACACGGATACCCTGGAAGTACCTCTTCACGGCCAGGGTGGGGCCCGTCCTTCCCCAGGGCAGAGTCTTCCTCTCCCATCACCTGCCCCAGGCAGGCGTCCAGGTAGTCCAGCTGCTGATGCAGTCCAGTGCAGAGCTGCTCCAGGAGGGTGGTGTCCCAGGCAGCAGAGGACCGCTCTGTGTGGAAGAGGTTGAAGCTCTGCTGGAGCAGCTCGTGGAGCACAGAGATGGCCTGGGCCTCCTGGAGCTGGCCGCCCTCCACCATCTCCTGGGGGAAAGCGAAGTCTTTTCTGTCCTGCAGACAGAAGCGAGGGAGAGTCTCCTCATTTGGCCCAGGAGCCTGAGGTTCTGGCTGCCAACCAGCACGTGGTTCTGAGGCAGGTCACAGCCTAGGGATCCTCCCGGGCTGTAGCTGACCAGCACCAGGGCCATCAGGAGAGAGAGCACGAAGGCCATGGGGAAGATGCGGCTGCTGCTGGGCTGGCTGAGGCGGCGTCTGGGTGAACCTTGAGGTAGGTTCTCTGATGCCATGCTTTCTAAGCAAGGCCATTAAATAGGGAACATGATGGTTTTCATTTTCTAATCATTTCTCTACACTTTTACTTCCTTTTTTGATTTTCATGTATGTATTTATAGGATGATCAAAGAAAATGTCATCAATCTAAACTTAATTTTGTGTATTTCCCACTAACTTCCTATGTGCCCATCCAAATGGATATTTATCAATCAAATGAGAAAAGTCTTTTTCTTAACTCAGGAGTGATGTATGTTTGTGATTACACACATGATTGCTTTTTGTCTCTCATACATAAATATTGCTCTTCTCTTGTCCATGAACACATCTATAGCACTGATATTAGGCTCTATTTTTCCCTCTTACTTTACATAGGAAACCAGGCTCCCTCAGCTCTATATTTCTGCATTTATAAGTGATTCACCAGATTACTCTGGCAATTAACAGTCTTTGAAACAGAAGATGGTTTATCTTTAGTGTTTGATTTAGAAAAGAGTCTGATTATTACAAGTCCATGAGCTCTTCCCATGTTTCTCCTCCTTCTAGAACATGTTCCTACGGGTCCTATAGTTGTGTTTTAGGGAACCCCGAAGTCAGGACTATTACGGACTTGCCCTTTCTTTCCACCATTTTCATCCTGGATACCTATTTTCCTCTACAGACTGGGCCAATACCCCCACCAGAATACTGGTTCTTCTCGGGGAACATGGGTGAGGAGACGCTACATCTAGGATAATTGTGTTTTCCCAGCAGCACCTCACTCACAGGAGATCACATGGCACCGCGCCCTGTCCTCTGGAGTGACTGAGTCCCTTCCTCACCTGCTGGATTCCCTCCCTGAGGACAGGCTCACCACATCCTGAGAACTTGAAAACCTCCTTTCTGTGGAGGGCTTGTTTACTTGTTGGAAAGGAAATCATCCTCCTGAAACCCCACCCTCTCGCCTGGAGTGTTTATGGAAGGACCCAAGTTCCCAGTGGGGACCCCTCTCCTGGCCCATGTCTCCAGGTGTCCTAAATGTCAGTAGTGCTAAGGCGCTGAGCGCTAAAGTGTATTTGTGCAAGTAGAGGAATTATCCAACTGCAATTATTTTACCTTTAATAGATAATTTTTATTTTACCAAGTGTAGATTTTATCATTCAGCTCTCTTGATTTTTTTGAACGCGTGTGGTGTTCGGAGTCTCTGAGTTGGAGGAGTGGGGTCAGTGGTGCTGCTGTCTCTCCTCAGAAGTTTCTGTCTCGGAGCCTAGTGAGCTTCAGTTGCTCCTTCAGTCAGTTGGTTCCTCTGGGCTTCTTTGCGCCTGTGTCTCTGTCTTCCTCTGAGAATGCAGGGCAGGGAGACTCCCGCTACTCAGTCAGGGGGCACTAGCCTTCTTTCTTTGCTTGTGGGTGATTCTTCAGTTGAAGTTGTTTTAATTTATATTGACATACTGGACAAGATTAATCTCACTGCTCCTGCTCTAGTCCTAATTCATGATGAGGTGAGAATAATAAAACAAAGTAAAGAAAGCCAGAGGGGCTGTATCTCTGTCATTTTCAAGACTTTAGATTTTTTTGTTTTTCTTTACAACTTTCCTAGAAAGTAAAATTCAAGATGAGAAAACAAATGTAGGCAAAAAGAAAACAAATGTAAATCTGAATGTCATAAATATGAAAAAGGAAGTGGCTTTCCCCTGACACAATGATGTATTCTGAGATAGCAAACTTCATTGCAGCCCAGCTGGGGACATGCTGAGCCAGAGGGGAAGGATGAGGCCACTATGAACACCAGAAAGCCTGGGACACAGCTGCGTCTCCCAGAAACTCAGCGAAGGGAAAGTTCTGGGTCAGTTGACTGCCCTTTGCTTTGCAAGATCAGTTACCTCATTTTTCTTTCATTTAATCCATGTAAGATCACTTTTAGGGAGAGAACTAAGTCACATCCATCAGCTCACAAGAAATGCCAGTTGCTAGAAAACTAACGCTCTCTGGCAGGATTTTGGAGACCAGCCTTGCTGAGCACCTGTCTAGGTGATAAATCCACTCAACAATGAGAAGATGCTTTGTGAAAGCTAAAATTAAATAAAAGGGAATCAGATAATTCCAAAGATCATTAAATTAATCTGGGTAATTATAATCATGGTATTAAAAATAATAACTGAATTTTGTTTTCTACTAATGGACTTACCATTTTAAGCTCTTTAAAATTTTAACTCAGGGTCTCATTAACCCTATTTGCATCACACCATTTATACAACTGGAGAGAAATATCAATCTGGAGCACTGAACTATTCCCAATGTACCAAATACAAAGGAGCTTTACAATGATTTGTCTGAACAAGCCCATTAAAAAGAGTGAAGGGTTCAAATGAACATGATACTGGGAAACCAACAAAATAAGTTGAAAGAGGAGAATGAGATGACAAAAAGCCCTTATATCCCCTGCAAATGCTAAAGGGTCACTGTTAATGGTATTGTAGGGCAATAAGGGAGGTGGTCTTAAGTCTAGAGAAATCTCTTTAAGGTCGAATCAAAATAGACAAAATTGCTATTAAGTAGTTAGAGGGGAATAGATTTTTCTGCTAATTGAAAAAATAAAAATGAATGGGACTTTTCTACTGGTCAGGACTTGCCCTTTCTGACCTGGATTTAGTCCCTGGTATGAAAAAATGAGATCCCACAAGCCACGAGGTGGTGGTCTAAGATTTTATGAGTGATTTCTTCAGTGAAATATGGCCTTCCCTGGTGGTTCCTATGTTAAAAACCTTTCTGCAATGCAGGAGATCTGGGTTCGATCCCAAGGTAGGGAAGATCCACTGGTGAAGGGGGTGACAATCGACTCCACTATTCTTCCCTGGAAAATTCCATGGACAGAGAAACCTGGAGAGGTATAGTCCATGGAGTTGCAAAGAGTTGGACATGACTAGTGACTAACACTTTCACACTTTCTTCAATGAAATATAGTACCCCTAGTATCTTTGTACTTTAAACTCCTGACTTTTCTAGTGAGTTTAAGAACAAAAGAAAAATATCTAACAATTTCCAGCCATTTTGGCTCTGACATTTCTCCTATAAGATGACAACTAAAATGGCACTCCGCATCTGGTTCCACCTGAATGAAGTCACTACCCACTGCAGTCCCTGACCTCCAACACACGCTTGACAGGAGTTCAGGGTGGAGATGAGGAAAGAGGCCCTCTGGGCTGCAGGAAAGCTGACCCAGCGGGCCAGCAGTTCAGGCCCCTCCATCGCGTCCAGCTCTTTGCAACCCCATTGATAGCTGCATGCCAGGCTTCCCTGTCTATTCCTGTCTAACAGGCCGGCAGAGAGTTAGATAATTTTCTGAGAAAAATTTATGAACCCAATTTTTGCAACTTCTCATACTTAAGAAAAGCTCTAAGATCTCTCAGAGAGATATCTGTACCTCCTGACTCTCAGCCACCTTCTACCAAGTGATGGCACGTAACCCCTTCACCACAATCGTGTTTGTACAGATACCCTCTAAGTCCTTGGAGCAGCTCCTCAGAGCTGAAGAGAGTTTGTCCTCCAGTTATAGTCCTCAGTAAGTCCTCCCAAAAAACTGAACTCTGGCAGTCATGTTGTCAGTATTTTTCAGTTGACAAGGACCCTTTGCAGGAGACCTCCTCAGGTCACCTTGCTGTTCTCATTCGTAGTGAGCACACCTGCATTTCTCACCTCCAGTCCAGATGGCTCATCCTATTGTTTACTGATAGAGTCCAGTGAAGAACCTCTTTTCTTTATTTTTCCAACCACTAATTCAGATGTGGGTACTGAGAAAGCCTCATGTCTTAGGAAGATGGAAGAGTATACATACTTCCTGGACAGAATTAGGGAAGGTTTTGAAAGGACTCCTTAGCATGGAGAGACTGCCTTGGACTCCAGGGTCAGTCTCCTGGCTTTGTATAGTTGAATTTATTTAAATTTCAAGCCTCAATGTATTAAACACTATAAAATAATACTGTAGGATTTTAATAAAAATATTATTTCAGAAATCATTTGTTAATAAAATGATATTTTAACAGTAATATAGGAATGGTGTTTGCTTCTTTTAGGACCGTATTCCTCAGGCAGGTTTCCAAACCTCTAAATGTACTTTAAATGTCTCTCTGACTTTAAATGTTCCAACTGGAAACAAAAGAAAGATGACTGATTCATCAGTGTCCTCTTTCCAAATTGCCTGCATTAAATGCATGAATTTCCACAAAGATCTTTGCTACTTTTAGGAACTGTGATCTTCCAGAGTGCACATTCCTGATATGTGTCCTTTCAGGAAGGCTCTGTCACACTAGTCGCGAAGTGTATTAAAACCGCTGCTGCCTGTGTCCCTTCTATTTAAGATTGTTTAATTGTGCTTGTCTCTGAAAGAGGCAAAGATATCACGATGGAGTGAAAGAACTTCCTTGCACTGCACTGTCCCAGGCACGTCTTGCCCTGCTCTGTGATTCCTTGCTGGGTCCTAAGGAGGCAGCAAGTCTGCAGCTGTGAGGGTGTGGCCCTCCTCCCTGCCGAGACTCTGCAGGCTGCTGTGGCGTGACTGTCCCCTGTTCTGGAGGCAAGGCTAGCAGCTAGGCTTCCACGCCGTCCCTGTGCTATCAGCATCCACTTCAATCTTCCCATTCTCTGAAAAGGGAATGTTGTAGTGAAATGCTTGTCTGAGTTCTTCTCATCTGTGTGGTTCCCTGTCCTGAGGGCTTCCTGCTATTGTCTTGCTACTTCTGAATTACTCTGTGTATCGTCTTGAGATTCCTAGCTCAATAGGAAAGTAAAAATGTAAACTTAAAGGGCCTGTGCTGTGATTTTCCATAATGTTCAACACATCATTGATTCCTTCTTCATTCAGAAACCTGCTGGTTTCTGTTGATTAATTCTACCAAGCGAGCTCTCACTGAGGTGGTCAGTGTCATCTCTTCTCCCAGGAGGAAGAACTTCCCATCTGCATATCCATGAGTGCACCGAGTCTTAAGGGGGCGCCGCCCTTCCGCCTCTGTCTTCTCTCCACTCTCTCCTGAGCTGTTGACACCTGGCCATTCCATCTCTGCTTCCTTGGTGGCAGTCCCTCCCTTTGAAGACTAAGGTCATAGGGCTCAATTTTAAGTCTTTTTTTCTCATGTTATACTCCTTTCCCATTTGATCAGTTTTTCTGTTCCATGCTTTACATTTCGTGAAATTGCTTGTAAATTGCCATCTCCAACATCCAGTGGGCATTTGCACCGATATATTTACTAATTAACTGTAGTAGTTAACTTTTTATATCCTGTCACCTCTTGGGTCACATTCTACTGGTGGAATTCCAGTTTTCTCCCTTTCCTTGTAGCATTCAACCTGATATTCATTTCTGCTGCTAATTCAGTTCCGTTCAGTTCAGTCTCTCAGCCATGTCTGACTCTTTGAAACCCCATGGACTGCAGCACACCAGGCCTCCTTGTCCATCACCAACTCCCAGAGTCCACCCAAACCCCTGTCCATTGAGATGGTGATGTCATCCAACTATCTCATCCTCTGTCATCCCCTTCTCCTGCCCTCAATCTTTCCCAGCATCAGGATCTTTTCCAAAGAGTCAGCTCTTTGCATCAGGTGGCCAAAGTATTAGAGTTTCAGTTCACATTAGTCCTTGAATGAACACCCAGGACTGATCTCCTTTAGGATGGACTGGTTGGATCTTGCAGTCCAAGGGATTCTCAAGAGTCTTCTCTAACACCACAGTTCAAAAGCATCAATTCTTCTGTGCTCAGCTTTCTTTATAGTCCAACTCTCACATCCATACATGACCACGGGAAAAACTAGAGCCTTGACTAGACGGACCTTTGTTGGCAAAGTAATGTCTCTGCTTTTGAAAATGCTCTCTAGGTTGGTCATAACTTTCCTTCCAAGGAGTAAGCGTCTTCTAATTTCATGGCTGCAGTCACCATCCACAGTTATTTTGGAGCTCAAAAAAATAGTCTGACACTGTTTCCACTGATTCCCCATCTATTTCCCGTGAAGTGATGGGACTGGATGCCATGATCTTTGTTTTCTGAATGTTGAGCTTTCAGCCAACTTTTTCACTCTCCACTTTCACTTTCATCAAGAGGCTTTTAGTTCCTCTTCACTTTCTGCCATAAGAGTGGTGTCATCTGCCTATCTGAGGTTATTGATATTTCTCCTGGCAATCTTGATTCCAGCTTGTGCTTCTTCCAGCCCAGCATTTCTCATGATGTACTCTGCATAAAAGTTAAATAAACAGGTTGACAATATACAGCCTTCATGTACTCCTTTTCCCATTTGGAACCAGTCAGTTGTTCCATGTCCAGTTCTAACTATTGCTTCTTCACTTGCATACAGAAATCTCAGGAGGCAGATCAGGTGGTCTGCTATTCCCATCTCTTTCAGATTTTCCACAGTTTATTGTTATATACACAGTCAAAGGCTTTGGCATAGTCAATAAAGCAGAAATAGATGTTTTTCTGGAACTCTCTTGCTTTATCCATGATCCAGCAGATGTTGGCAATTTGATCTCTGGTTCCTCTGCCTTTTCTAAAACCAGTTTGAACCTCTGAAATTTCACGGTTCACATATTGCTGAAGCCTGGCTTGGAGAATTTTAAGCATTACTTTACTAGCATGTGAGAGGAGCGCAATTGTGCAGTAGTTTGAGCATTCTTTGGCATTGCCTTTCTTAGGGACTGGAATGAAAACTGACCTTTTTGAGTCCTATGGCCACTGCTGAGTTTTCCAAATTTGCTCGCATACCGAGTGCAACACTTTCATAGCATCATCTTTAGGATTTGAAATAGCTGTAATGGAATTCCATCACCTCCACTAGCTTTGTTCATAGTGATGCTTTCTAAGGCCCAGTTGCCTTCAGATTCCAGGATGTCTGGCTCTAGGTGAGTGATCACACCATCGTGATTATCTTGATCATGAAGATCTGTTTTGTACAGTTCTTCTGTGTATTCTTGCCACCTCTTCTTAATATCTTCTGCTTCTGTTAAGTCCCTACCATTTCTGTCCTTTATAGAGCCCATCTTTGCATCAAGTGTTCCCTTGGTATCTCTAATTTTCTTGAAGAGATCTCTAGTCTTTCCCATTCTATTGTTTTCCTCTATTTCTTTGCATTGATCACTGAGGATTAGTACTATTTTTAATATAGTGAACATTTTAGTATGAATTAACATTATTGATTTGGGGTTAATTTCTTTTAAAAAATCAAAGCTACAAAAATGACTGAATTAGTTATATTTACATCTAGTTCTTGAGAGCGACACACAACCTGGCTAATTTGCAGATTTGAATCTGCAAATCAGAAAAAGGTTTCAAGGACTTGTAAAACGAATTGTTTAATCAAGTTGTGCATTCAGCTTGGCATTTCATTTTAAAGAAAAAGACAATGAATGTTTTTATAGTAAGGATTTAATGAAAAATAAAAATTGTTAACTGACTAAATATAAAATTCATGCCAATCCCAAAGAAAGGCAGTGCCAAAGAATGTTCCAACACAACATAATTGCACTCCTCTCACACGCTAGCAAGGCAATGCTCAAATTCTCCAAGCCAGGATTCAACAGTATGTGAACCGTGAACTTCCAGATGTTCAAGCTGGTTTTAGAAAATGCAGAGGAACCAAAGGCCAAATGCCAACATCTGTTGGATCATCGAAAAAGCAAAAGAGTTCCAGAAAAACATCTGCTTTATTGAGTATGCCAAAACCTTTGACTGTATAGATCACAATAAATTGTGGTAAATTCTTTAAGAGATGGGAATAGCTGACTACCTGATCTGCCTCTGGAGAAATCTGTATGCAAGTCAAGAAGCAACAGTTAAAACTGGACATGGAACAACAGACTGGTTCCAAATAGGGAAAAGGAGTACGTCAAGGCTGTATATTGTCACCCTACTTATTTAACTTATATGCAGAGTACATCATGAGAAATATTGGACTAGATGAAGCACAAGCTGGAATCAAGACTGTCCAGAGAAATATCAATAACCATAGATATGCAGATGATACCACCCTTATGGTAGAAAGTGAAGACGAACTAAAGAGCCTCTTGATGAAAGTGAAAGAGGAGAGTGGAAAAGTTGACTTAAAACTCAACATTCAGAAAACCAAGATCATGGCATCTGATCCTATCACTTCATGGCAAATTGGGAAACAATGGAAAGAGTGAGAGGCTTTATTTTTCTGGGCTCCAAAATCTCTGCAGATGGTGACTGCACCCGTGAAATTAAAAGACACTTGCTCCTTGGAAGAAAAGCTATGACCATCCTAGACAGCATATTAAAAAGCAGAGACATTACTTTGCCAACAAAGGTCCATCTAGTCAAGGTTCTGGTTTTTCCAGTGGTCATGTATGGATATGAGAGTTGGACTATAAAGAAAATTGAACACGGAAGAACTGGTGCCTTTGAACTGTGGTGTTGGAGAAGATTCTTGAGAGTCCCTTGGACAACAAGGAGATCCAACCAGTCCAATCTAAAGGAAATCAATCCTGAATTTTAATTGGAAGGACTGATGCTGAAGTTGAAACTCCAATACTTGGCCACCTGATGTGAAGAACTGACTCCTTGGAAAAGATCCTGATGCTGGGAGGGATTGAAGGTAGGGGGATAAGGGGATGACAGAGGATGAGATGGTTGGATGGCACACCGACTCAATGCCCATGAGTTTGAGTGGACTCCAGGAATTTGTGATGGATGGGGAGGCCTGGCGTGCTGTAGTCCATGGGCTCACAAAGAGTTGGACACACTGAGTGACTGAACTGAATTGAGTATTATGCCACTGCTATCTGTAGACCATCAGAAAATGGGAACTGTGGTCCTGTAAATCGTTGTGGAAGAATCCAAACCTTATGTATTAGATCTTAAAAGGAAATGCAGACAGTTGTGGCAGGATTCATCTTGGTGCAATTTAAACTGTCAAAACAGACAATGGAGTCACACCTGTGAGTTCTCTTTTAGACTAAAGAATAGAATTAGATTGAGCTTTGGGTTTTTATTTCAAGCTGAATTGACTCATGTAGATGAATATCTCCTTTTTGATTGAGACTTTTCCATGAGTAGATTTCATTTCCAGTGTAATTACACAAAAGAAGCATCGAAGCTGTGATGTTCTCTGATGCCCTGAATAGAAGGGAAAAGCTTTTCAGTGGAAACAAAAGAGAAAAGTGTAGAAAATGACAGTTCTGGCCTATTGAAGATCTTATTTGCAAGAAGTTGCTGGGCACAGCTGCATAAAGGCTGGCACAACCTGACATCTGCAGCATCACCAAGCTCACCAGGTGCCAACCCCTTCCCTGATGATGGGAGGGCGGTGTTCTCCAGCCCTGGAGAATGGTGATCCTCACCAGTGCCATCCTCCTAGAGACCAGGAATCGCCAGACTCAGCGCTGTAGTGAAACTGAGTCCCAGGGCTACAGCTTATCAAGGAGCTCCAAGCTGCCTTCCCTACGCCTCTGTGGCTGGGATGGGCACCGTGGATCTCCCTGTAACAGACCAACTGGCCCTGCTGGCCCAGCAGAAACCGACTCCAGGTCAAGAGCCTTGACCTTGAGCGTGAGTACCACCAAAGATAACCGGAGAGTCCCGGTTGACAGGAGCCTCAGGCCGGGGCAGGCGCCGCTGGGGCCCCGGGGCTCTTGGGGCCCAGGGAGCTCATGGGGCCCCGGGAGATCGTGGGGCCCCGGGAGCAGTGAGGAAACTTCCTTTTCGGGCCAGACTGCCCAGGAGTGTTTTGTAGCAACTTTGTTCACAGCCTTTGATTTCTGCACCTGCATCTACGTCCATCCTTCCCTTCCTAGGACGAGATTTTAGCCAGAGCAGTTTACACTGGTGCCTGTTTATGGAGCGATTAGTGGCTAGAAATCAGAGCATTTTCTAGTGTGTTTTCAGATTCAGGGTTGTTTCTAGGGAAAGTTGTGATTCAGGGAAAGTTGAAAGGCATCTACAGTCTGGAAGGGCATCTACCCGATATTGTAACTCTCCAGTGGGAAGACTTGAGGACAAGACTGAGACATCAAGGCACCCCCTCGAAAGGGAAAGTGATTTCATTTAATTCAAATGGTTAACTTCTCCTGCAATGATCAAGTAGGTGAAAAATATTTTTAAATGTATCAGTTCAGTTCAGTTCAGTCATTCAGTCGTCTGCGACTCTTTGCGACCCCATGAATCACAGCACGCCAGGACTCCCTGTCCATCACCAATTCACTGAGTTCACTCAGACTCTTGTCCATTGAGTCCGTGATGCCATCCAGCCATCTCATCCTCTGTCATCCCCTTCTCTTCCTGCCCTCAATCCCTCTCAGCATCAGAGTCTTTTCCAGTGAGTCAACACTTCACATGAGGTGGCCAAAGTACTAGTTTCAGCTTTAGCATCATTCCTTCCAAAGAAATCCCAGGGCTGATCTCCTTCAGAATGGACTGGTTGGATCTCCTTGCAGTCCAAGGGACTCTCAAGAGTCTTCTCCAACACCACAGTTCAAAAGCATCAATTCTTCAGTGCTCAGCCTTCTTCACAGTCCAACAGTCACATCCATACATGACCACAGGCAAAACCATAGCCTTGATTAGACGGACCTTAGTCAGCAAAGTAATGTCTCTGCTTTTGAATATACTATCTAGGTTGGTCATAACTTTCCTTACTCCCTTCCAAGGAGTAAGCATCTTTTAATTTCATGGCTGCAGTCACCATCCACAGTGATTTTGGAGCTCAAAAATAAAGTCTGACACTGTTTCCACTGTTTCCCCATCGATTTCCCATGATGTGATGGGACCGGATGCCATGATCTTTTTTTTCTGAATGTTGAGCTTTAAGCCAACTTTTCGCTTTCCTCTTTCACTTTCATCAAGAGGCTTTTTAG
This sequence comes from Nanger dama, assembly GCA_917880005.1. Taxonomy (NCBI): domain Eukaryota; kingdom Metazoa; phylum Chordata; class Mammalia; order Artiodactyla; family Bovidae; genus Nanger; species Nanger dama. Next base: position 49,169 of record CAKJTW010000361.1, on the reverse strand, counting down.
TTCCTCTTCACTTTCTGCCATAAGGGTGGTATCATCTGCATATCTGAGGTTATTGATATTTCTCCCGGCAATCTTGATTCCAGCTTGTGTTTCTTCCAGTCCAGCGTTTCTCATGATGTACTCTGCATATAAGTTAAATAAGGAGGGTGACAATATACAGCCTTGACATACTCCTTTTCCTATTTGGAACCAGTCTGTTGTTCCATGTCCAGTTCTAACTGTTGCTTCCTGACCTGCATACAGATTTCTCAAGAGGCAGGTCAGGTGGTCTGGTATTCCCATCTCTTTCAGAATTTTCCACAGTTTATTGTGATCCACACAGTCAAAGGATTTGGCATAGTCAATAAAGCAGAAATTGATGTTTTTCTGGAACTCTCTTGCTTTTTCCATGATCCAGCGGATGTTGGCAATTTGATCTCTGGTTCCCCTGCCTTTTCTAAAACCAGCTTAAACATCAGTGAGTTCACAGTTCACGTATTGCTGAAGCCTGGCTTGCAGAATTTTGAGCATTACTTTACTAGCATGTGAGAGGAGTGCAATTGTGTGGTAGTTTGAGCATTCTTTTGCATTGCTTTTCTTTGGGATTGGAATGAAAACTGACCTTTTCAGTCCTGTGGCCACTGCCAAGTTTTCCAAATTTGCTGGCATATTGAATGCAGCACTTTCACAGCATCATCTTTAAGGATGTGAAACAGCTCAAATGGAATTCCATCACCTCCACTAGCTTTGTTCGTAGTGATGGTTTCTAAAGCCCACTTGACTTCACATTCCAAGATGTCTGGCTCTAGATTAGTGCTCACATCATCATGATTATCTGGGTTGTGAAGATCTTTTTGAACAGTTCTTCTGTGTATTCTTGCCACCTCTTCTTAATATCTCCTGCTTCTTTTAGGTCCAGGCCATTTCTGTCCTTTATTGAGCCCATCTTTGCATGAAATGTTCCCTTGGTATCTCTTGAAGAGATCTCTACTCTTTTCCATTCTGTTGTTTTCCTCTATTTCTTTGCATTGATTGCTGAAGAAGGCTTTTTTAAATCTCTTCTTGCTGTTCTTTGGAACTCTGCATTCAGATGCTTATATCTTTCCTTTTCTCCTTTGCCTTTTGCCTCTCTTCTTTTCACAGCTATTTGTAAGGCCTCCACAGACAGCCACTTTGCTTTTTTGCATTTCTTTTCCACAGGGATGGTCTTGATCCCTGTCTCCTGTACAATGTCACAAACTTCATTCCATAGTTCATCTGGAACTCTATCTATCAGATCTAGGCCCTTAAATCTATTTCTCACTTAAATGTTTAGGTAAGTCTTAAGCTCGTACCAAGTTTAAATATTTTCCTTAAGCCAAAACAAGACTTTAAGGTTCTGGCTTCAGTGGAAGCAAAATCATCTGCAATGTTTTCAAAATTACTTCTTTGTTCATCTTATTTCAATTGAGCAAAAGCTGTAGTTAACAAACTTGTGACCCAGTAACTACCTTAAATAATTTCAGTTTTCAAAATCTTTCTTTCCTCTCATTTCTTTTAACCTAGGATTGTATGTTAAGCTTTCAAATTTATACATAGTTTTCCATTGGAGAGTTTTACTAACTTTTAAAAAATGTCATTTCATACAGATAAGTTGCTTTAAAATTCATAATCGAGATGTTTTTTATTTCAACATAATGTAGATTTACACTTAATATACCATTTGCTACTTAATAAGTGTCTTTTACGCCAAATGCACTGATTGCACGTTGATTTGTTGCCCAGTAAATATCTCCCTGTGCTTGGTAGAACCATGAGATTTTTTCATTTGTTAGTAAAATTTAAAAATGTGTAGATATGCTTTGTACAATATTAGAAAAGATTTCTGCTGCTAAGTCGCTTCAGTCATGTCCGACTCTGCGACCCCATAGATGGCAGCCCAGCAGGCTCCTCTGTCCACAGGATTCTCTAGGCAAGATACTTGAGTGGGTTGCCATTTCCATCTCCATGGAAAAGATTAACGTATTCTAATATGCAGAGGTAGAATTTTTGCATTAAGAAGTAGAGTTGAGCAAGGCACAGATAATGGCAGAATCATTCTTAAGGTAGACATGTAATAATGGTGAAACCTTTGTGTACACCAGTCACAGTAACAACTCTCAGAGTTATGTTTAATGTGTCCCTGATGCTTTGTATAATCTACTCATTTATGACAACTTTGTAAGTTGTTATATTAACATTATATAAAGCACATAACATGAGATGGTATATTGAATGGAGTACAGTATTCTCATTATTTTGTTTTCAGTTGGTCACTGATTGCTTTACAATGTTTTCTTGGTTTCTGCTGTACAACAATGTAAATCAACTATAAATTCACACATATCCACTCCCATATTCCTATTTTAAAGCTGAGAAAACTGTAGTATAGGACAGAAAAGCCAACTGGATTAAATAGTGCAGAAAGTTGAGGAAGACTAAAGAGATGCCCAGATAACAAATATACTGGTCACCTGAGAAGACAAGAGTAACCCATACATACACACACACACACACACACACACACCACAGCAAGATTGTCATTTTCAAACAGTTTAACTGGTAAAACTATTTTAAGCTCATCATCATCATTATTATTATCATTATTACACTTACACTTTTATTGACAACCCTGAGGACCAGTAGTATCCTACCACTGTGCAGGATGCTGGGTGGGAATAAGAAATGGAGATGTGCTCCTCCTCTGGGGAGTCAGTTCCTCCCCATTCAAGGGACTCTCAGTTAGAAGGTCCTGATGGAGGATGTGTGGGGAGTAGGGGTGTTTAAAACAAAAGCAAAGCCTTGATCTCTTTTTTTTTTTCTTTTAGTTCTACCAGTTTATTGTTACCAACCCATCTCCCTCCACCCTCATGCATGCATGCTCAGTCATGTACCCCATGGACTGCAGTCCGCCAAGCTCCTCTGTCCATGGACTTTTCCAGGCAAGAATACTGAGTGTGTTGCCATTTCCTTCTCCAGGAAGGCCTTGATCTTGAAAAGTACAGAGTGTAGGAAATTCTTAAAATATTAAAAGTTGAAATATGGTAAATGAAATGCATAAATTGCTGGAGTCTTTGTTGATCAATTTTTGTAAATGAACCCTGCCTTGTTACTGTGGGAACTTGGATATACCTCAGTAATGATATTTTCCGTGCAGCATGTTGACATATGGATTATTAAACTCCTTCTTAAAAAATCTTACTGTTTGAAGATAGAGAACATACCTATTTCCAGTACTTAACCTCCTGTTCAAATCTCAGCCAAACATAGGTCCATGGAGCCAGATAAAAGATATGGTGGGTGTGCATGGGATGCTTCAACATATTTCAAATGGTCAAATATTGAAGTTTTGGCTTAGCTTCTGTTTCAAGATGGGGAATAGAAGGACATGCACTCATCTGCAAGAGCACCGGAATCGCAACAAGCTGTTGAAAATGTCCACAGGAGTACTCTGGAGCCCACCCAAAAAGATACCCCATGTCCAAAGACAAAGGAGAAATCACAATGAGATAGCAGAAGGGGCTCGAGCACAACAGAAATAAATCTCATATCTGCCAGTTGGGAAACCAGCAAACTGGAATCAGTACTACCAAAAAGTTCCCTCACTGTTGTGAAGGTTCTAAGACTCACGTCAGGCTTCCGGGTCTGCAGACCCAGCAAAGGGCCTGGGTCTTCCAGGGAATCTGACTCTGAAGGCCAGGGAGCTTTGATTACAAGACTTCCACTAGACTGTGGAAAAGAGACTCCATTCTCAAAGGGGACAAACAAAATCTGGCGAGCGCCAAAACGCAGGGGAGCTGAGCAGCAGTGACCCCGCAGGAGACTGAAGCAGACCCACCTGCTAAAGGTGGAGTCTCCCGCGGGGCGTGGGGGGGTGGTCAGCAGGGCCTTGCAGCGGGGACAAGGCCGCTAGCAGCAATCCTGGAAGGCGCCCCTTGGCGCGAGTCCCCTGGGGGTTTCAGAAAATCACACTGCATTCATTAATGACGTTTCTCACATCTTTAGTATGAGAAGGGTAACAATTGGTTTCGGAACTCTCTGTTGGGTTTTGCTCTTTCACTAGCAATGCAGAGGCTCCAGGAGGTGGCGTTGCCAGCAAGTATGGACAAGGGACTTAACTGAAAAGAGAACTAGGATCCAGCCTGGGACGGCGTAGGACTGGAGGGCTGAAGTCCATTTCACAGCCTGCTCTGTCCTTCCTGCCTCTGCATGCGTTTGATTTTCTGCATTGATATGAGATCTCTATTTTTCCCCTATTATTCATCTTTGTATTACATCAAAGCATTTTCTAATTCTTCTTCCTCAAAGAGTTTCTTTCCGAACTCATAGGACTGCTTTTAGAGATATGAAAGCCAGAAATTGGAATGCTCTTCAGCATACAGCAAAGGAAAGTTCTCACACTGAAAACACTATGAAACCAGCACCAAAGTTGAAAGACAATGCCTTTGTCAGGGGCCAGTGCCTTTCCATGCTGCCCTCCAGTCGCCGTCTCAGGGCGGTGTCCCGTCTCCTCCCTGAGGGCAGCCACTCCGTGATTCTCACGGTCCTAATGATTCCTGCCAGGAGCGCCTGATGCCTCTTGTGTGATTTGGACTCACTGAATCCAAACAGTAATCCTGTGAAAACTAGTCTTATTGTCCCCATATTAAAGATGAAGGAATTGATCTATAGTGTTTTTGATATTTTTCAGGGTCACACTGCTGGTGAAAAGCAGAGCTGTAAATAGAGGTTTTGGAATCTCTAGGACTCTCCTTTCACTTGGGCTCTCTTCCTGTGGCTTCCACTCTGACTACACCATGCAGCTAGAAACCAGCACAGAGCAGAGCTCCTGTGTGGAGGCAGTGAAGCTACTATGGAAGGGGAGTGAATTGCTCAGTAAGACAGCACTGAGGAGAAGGTGGGAGCAGAGTAATAGGAGGCAGGAGAGGCAGTCAATACCATAGGTCACCAGCTTTCCTGCAGGAGGTGACTGCTCCCCTCACATATGTATATCAACCATTCTTTAATGAGTGGGTATAAATTAGTTATGCCTATGACATCAAGACTAACCATTGTCTACAATTTCATAATTTCCTTTATCACTTTTTTTTTGGCACCCTGCACAGTTTCTAGGATATTAGTTCCTCAGTCGAGGCTCCCTGAGGAAAAACACAGAATCCTAACAATGGCATCCACAGAAAATTCTCAGATTTCCAGCTTTTGACAAATATTTCCTAGAAAATGATAAAAATGTTCCACGGTATGAAGTGAACAAATACTATTTTATGATAGGTATATGTAGACAAAATAAGGATTTAGGTTTCAAAATAAAAACTCAAGAAATTTATCTTGATAACTCTTTAATAATTAAAACAAATAACAATTTTAATGAAATAGGGAAATATATTTTCTATATTTTAACACAATGTAAGCATACACATCTTTTATATGAAAATATAAATATGATGAGATAAAATATTGCATTAACTAACTAAATAAAAATAAATAAATAACATCAGGGCAGTCATTGCTTATGGACTGATACTCTAGCATGTGATTACTTTTATATCTACTTGTTTATTACTACTGACATGTATTGGTTAATTCAATAAATTTCATAGCTAAAGCAGAATTCAGAGTCTTCTGAAATGGCCCTAGGTGAGTATAGAAGGGTGATGTGGCATCGTAGTCAATGAGAGTCATGTCAAGGTGAGCTCATGTGTCGATCCATCTTTCTTAACCTTTCTTGCAAGCTGGTTGGTGAAGACAAGGATCTCATGATTTCCACTCTGACGATTTCCCAGGCGCAGTCGCTATATTCCTTCTCTTTCAGGTAGACATGGATGCCCAGGAGGTACCTGTTCATGGCCAGGGTGGGGCCCGTCCTTCCCAGCGCAGAGTCTTCCTCTCCCATCACCTGCCCCAGGCAGGCATCCATGTCGTCCAGCTGCTGGTGGAGTCCAGTGCAGAGCTGCTCCAGGAAAGTGGTGTCACAGGCAGCAGACGAGTACTCTGTGTGGAAGAGGCTGAAGCTCTGCTGGAGCATCTCGTGGAGCACAGAGATGGTCTGGGCCTCCTAGAACTGGCAGCCCTCCACCCTCTCCTGGGGAAAGCGAAGTCTTTTCTGTCCTGCAGACAGAAGCGAGGGGAGAGCCTGCTCATTTGGACCAGGAGCCTGAGGTTTTTCCTGCCAACCAGCGTGTGGTTCTGAGACAGGTCACAGCCCAGAGATCCTCCATGGCCATAGCTGACCAGCACCAGGGCCATCAGTAGAGAGAGCACAAAGACCATGGGGAAGATGCGGCTGCTGCTGGGCTGGCTGAGATGGCGTCTGCTGGAACCTTGAGGCAGGTTCTCTGATGCCATGCTTTCTAAGTGAGTCCATTAAATAGGGAACATGGTAATTTTCATTTTCTAATCATTTCTATGCACTTTTATTTCCTTTTTTGGTTTTCTGTTATGTATTCTCAAGACAGTCAGAGAAATGTTCTTCCTTCTAAACTCTTAATTTTGCCTTTTCCTAGTGACTTCAGATGTGCCCATCCAAATGGATATTTTTCAATCAAATGAGAAGGTCTTTCTCTTCAGTCAGAATTCATGGATATTTGCAATTAGACACGTTACTGCCCTTTATGTCTCATGCACAAGTGTTGCTCTCCTCTCATCCATGAACACATTTTTGGCTTGCTTTTAGGCTCCATTTTTCCCTCTTAGGTTCCATAGGAAGCCAGGCTCTGTCCGCTCTGTGGATTCCGTATTTATAAGGGATTTACCAGATCACTCTGGCAGTTAAGCTGTTGGAAACAAATGATGAGTTTTCTTTAGTGTTTGATTTAGACAAGAGGCTGATTATTACCCGTCCTTGAATTCCTCCCACATTTCTCTTTCTTGTAGAACAGGTTCCTGCAGATCCCTGCCCTTCAGGGGAACCATGAGGCCAGGACTATTACAGACATCACCCTTCTTTCCACCATTTTCTTGCTGGACACCTGTCGTCCTCCACAGACTGGCCCAATACCCCCACCAGAATCCTGGTTCTTCTCCAGGCTACATGGATGAGGAGACTCTACATCCAGGATAGTTGTGTTTTCCCAGCAGCACCTCACTGCAAGGGAGAGATCACATGGAGCCACCCCCTGTCCTCTGGAGTGACAGAGGCCCCTTTGTTCACCTGCTGGACTCTCTCCCTCCCTAAGGGCAGGTTCACCACATCCTGAGGACTCAGAAATTCTCCTTTCTGTGGGAGGGCGTATTGATTGGTTGGGAAAATAAATTGAATTCCCGAAACCCCAGCCTCTCCCCTGGAGTTTCTGTGTGAAGGACCCTCGTGCTCTGTGGTGGCCTCTTCCTCTCCTGACCCGTGTCCCCAGGTATCTAAGGTGTCAGCAGTGCTCAGATGCTGAGGGCAGAAGTGTGTTTGTGCAAGTTGGTGGAGGAGTTTCCAACTGCAATTATTTTCCTTTTAGTAGATAAATTATATTTACTTTGCCAAGTGTAGGTTTTCTTATTGAACTCTTTTCCTTAAACTCGTCAACACTTGTTCTGCTCAGCATTTCTGAGTGGAGGAAGGAGATTCAGTGATGGATTGTCTCTTATTGGAAGCTTATGTCACAGAATCTAATGAGTTTCGGTCATTGATTCAGGCAGTTGATTCTACTCTGTTGATTCATCTCTGTTCCCCTGTTTCTGTCTCCTCTGAGAATGCAGGGCAGTGAGACCCGGGGCACTAGATCAGGAGAAACAGCCTTCTTTCCTTTACTTGAGTGTAATTTCTCATTTTAACCTTTTATCGAACACTTAGTGACTTACTGGACAATGTTGGTATTCCTGCCTCTGCTCTGGTTCTATTTCATGATGAGGTGAGAATGAGAAAAGGAAGTAAAGAAAGCCAGAGAGGCTGCATCTCTTTCACTTTCAAGAAGTTAGATTTTTGTTTGTTTGTTTCTCTTTGCAACTTTCCTAGAACGTAAACTTCCACAGTTGCTTTGTGGGCAAGAAGAAAACAAGGGTAAGTCTCAATGTCCTGAGTATGAAAGAGGGAAGTGGTTTTCCCCTGAGGTAATGATGTATTATTCTGAGTTAGCAAACTGCAGTTTAGCACAGCTGGGGAGTGGGCTGTGGCAGAGGGGAAGGATGAGGCCAATATGAACAACAGAAAGACTGGGACAGGGCTGCTTCTTACAGATGCTCAATGAAGGCTAGGTCCTGAGTCAGTTGACTGCTCTCAGCTTTGTAAGACCAGCTAGCGGATTTTCCTTTCCTTAAACTCACGTGTGATCAGTATAAGTGGAGAAGGAAGACAGACGGGCAATCTGAACCCCATTTGCTAGACCACAAACCTTTCTGGCAGGGTTTAGGACACCAGCCTTGCCTAGCATCTGTGGAGTTGATAAATCCACGTGGGTAATGAGAAGATGCTTTAAAAAACTAAATGACAGGGAATTAAATGATTCTAAAAGATCCTGCTCTTAATCTGGTTAACAGTAAAATTATGATATTGAAATTAATAGCTGAATTTTATTGATTGCCAACATTAAAAGACGCTTACTCCTTGGAAGGAAATTATGACCAACCTAGATAGCATATTCAAAAGCAGAGACATTACTTTGCCAACTAAGGTTCGTCTAGTCAAGGCTATGGTTTTTCCAGTGGGCATATATGGATTTGACAGTTGGAGTGTGAAGACAGCTGAGTGCCGAAGAACTGATACTTTTGAACTGTGGTGTTGGAGAAGACTCTTGAGAGTTCCATGGACTGCAAAAAGATCCAACTAGTCCATTCTAAAGGAGATTAGTCCTGGGTGTTCTTTGGAAGGAATGATGCTAAAGGTGAAACTCCAATACTTTGGCCAAGTCATGCCAAAAGTTGACTCACTGGACAAGACTCTGATGCTGTGAGGGATTGGGGATAGGAGGAGAGGGGGGATGACAGAAGATCAGATGGCTGGATGGCATCACTGACTCGATGGACATGAGTCTGAGTGAACTCCGAGAATTGGTGATGGACAGGGAGGTCTGGCGTGCTGCAGTTCATAGGGTCGAAAAGAGTCGGACACGACTGAGTGACTGAACTGAACTGAACCCTAGTGATCTGCCTAATATTCCAGTTTGTGATATGATCATATTGATGGGTTGGGTTTCTTCAGGTTTTCAAAGAATTTTAAAAGTATTTATTTTATGTGCTTGTTTGGCTGGGCCAGGTCTTAGCTGAAGCATGCTGGATCTTGCATCTTCCTTGCTTCATGCGCGATCTTTACTTGGGCCATGGGAAGTCTTGCTTGCCACATGCAGGATCTAGTTCCCTGACCAGAGATCTAACTCAGGCTCCCTGCTGTGGGAGCATGGAGTCCTGGCCCCTGGACCATCAGGGGATCTCTCGGGGCAGGGTTTCAATATATGAATTTGGGGAACACACACACATCCAGTCTGTTACATGGTAATAAGAAGATACCAAGGTATTGTGTTTATGGCAAGGATTCCTAGGATCTATTTCATTCTTGGTGTTTATTTGAGGAGAAAGAACACATTCCCTGATGCTACCCTCACTTTTTAGGGCACATCCATCCTGAATTGTTTACTCATTAAATGTTATAAATGTTATACTGTGAACCTAATTACCAAGGACCTCCCAGGCTTCCCTGGTGGTTCAGATGGTAAAGAATCCGCCTGCAATGCAGGAGACCAAAGTTCAATCCCTGAGTCGGGAAGATCCCCTGGAGAAGGAAATGGTAACCCACTCCAGTATTCTTGCTTGGAGAGTTCCATGGGCAGAAGAGCCTGACAGGCTACAGTTCACGGGGTCACAAAAGCCAGACTCAACTGAGCCACTAACACTTTCTCCAGACAAATTCCAGACATTCAGTGTTCATCAAAATGACAGTGACAGCAGCTACAAATTCCTTAGCCTCTGAAGGGACTCACTTAATCCTTCCAACATAGTGTAACGGAGTTAACATTCTCCTTTCCAAGAGCCCCCTGCTAAGACTTTATGTGAATGAACTAATCCAGTAATGAATGTCAGATTCCAAACTCCCTATCCACAGCATAAACACCTGAGCAACTGCATGTACTGAACTCTCACTTATTTCCCTCTTTTTCTTCTAACACAAGATGTCCCTTTGTTGTTTCATACCTCAGTGTTACAAATCTCTTATTTCCATTCATGTGTCCCTCCAAATTCTCGATAAGCTGAGCGACTTACAAAGTATCCTGATTACTTTGTATAAGAAGGAAAATGAAATTATCAAGTGGTAGTTAATACTGAGATTCTGTTTTTGACAAAATTAACAATTCTAATAATTATAAAATAATCATATTTAACTGTCTCAAGATGACTCATTGATTGTTAAGTGATCCTCACCATAAAATTGAGATACATGATGGACAAGATCCTTGAGAGTGATGATCCCTGCTCAGATTGGGCTACAAACATTTCAGTGAATCCTCTGTAGAAAACCCCAAGCTGATGGTACTTGTGGCTATAGGTAAAGCAGACTTAGTCCTACCAAATCACATGAATATGGGAAATGACTGGAAGATTAGAAGATGACATCAGGACAGAAATCTGCCTGATGCTGCGAACCTCCAGTGGGAAGGAAGACTTGGGGCAAGACTGAGACTTAAAGAGAAAATTATTCCATTCACTATTAATATAAAAGGTAAATTTCTCCTGTAATGTTAATTGTCTGAAAAATCTTTTAAAATATATACATCTGAAACTCACATCAAGTTGAAATATTTTCCTTATGCCACAACAGTACTTGTAAGTTGCTGGCTTTATTGGAAGCAGGGTCAGCAGTAATGTTTTCAAAATTGCTACTTTAAATATATCTCTCTTCACTGAGGGAATGCCATATTTGACAAATTATGACTCAGTCAGTTCAGTTCACTTCAGTTCAGTCGCTCAGTCATATTCGACTCTTTGCGACCGCCAGGCCTCCCCTGTCCATCACCAGTTCTCGGAGTTCACTCACACTCATGTGCATCGAGTCAGTGATGCCATCCAGCCATCTCATGCTCTGCCGTCCCCTTTTCCTCCTGCCCCCAAAACTTCCCAGCATCAGAGTCTTTTCCAGTGAGTCAACTCTTCGCATGAGGTGGCCAGAGTACTGGAGTTTCAGCTTTAGCATCATTCCTTCCAAAGAACACCCAGGACTAATCTGCTTTAGAATGGACTGGTTGGATCTCCTTGCAGTCCATGGGACTCACAAGAGTTTTCTCCAACACCACAGTTCAAAACCATCAGTTCTTCGGCACTCAGCTTTCTTCACACTCCAACTCTCACATCTATACACTACTGGAAAAACCATAGCCTTGACTAGATGGATATTAGTCGCAAAGTAATGTCTCTGCTTGTGAATATAGTATCTAGGTTGGTCATAACTTTCCTTCCAAGGAGTAAGCGTCTTTTAATTTCATGGCTACAATCACCATCTGCAGTGATTTTGAAGCCCCAAAAGTAAAGTCTGACACTGTTTCCACGGTTTTCCCATCTATTTCCCATGAAGTGATGGTACCAGATGCCATGATCTTCGTTATCTGAACTTTGAGTTTTAAGCCAACTTTTTCACTCTCCTCTTTCACTTTCATCAAGAGGGTTTTTAGTTCCTCTTTACTTTCTGCCATATGGGTGGTGTCCTCTTCATATCTGAGGCTATTGATACTTCTCTTAAATAACGAATCTAAACTAACAAATTCCTTTTTCCTCTCATGTCTTTTCATCAAGAATCATCTATTATACATCCATTTTTTTATGTAGTCAGTTTTTCATTGGAGAGTTTCATTAACTTTTTCAAAATCTCAAATCATATGGATAAGTTGCTTAAAAACCTGCAGTCAAAATGCTTTTGATTTCAGCATAATGTGTGCTCAGTAGGTACCAGCTGTGAATAGGCAGTTGGGTATATGATTCCAGCCTGCATCTTCGAAAGGCATCACCATCAAGACAGATTTTTAAAGCCCTGCAAACTGGAGCAGGTCATGACCTAGTTCATGAGTTTGAACAGAAAACAGTTCTGGGCCATGAACACAGTTAAATTACAAGTGTCTTTGTCACAAATGAGACTCAGACTGGATACCAGCCAGATGGCAGGAGTGCAGTGTGAGTGTGGAGCCTGGCATCTTGTTGAGGATCTTGCGATCTGTGGGTCTTCTAGCTGGAGATCACAGAGTTTGAACAAAAATGAATGATGAACTCCTTCAGCTGGGTAAAGAGACAATGCAAGAGCAGTGGGTGCACTGTGTATGGATCAGAAATTCACAGAAGAAACCTGCATTTCCAGTGGATATAATGGGGAAAGGCTGTCACCTACTCTAGCGTACTGGTCTTAAAACTAAAGTCTCAACTCCACAGCTCTTCTCAGCTCTACTCTGGGGTGCTGGGGCTCCAGTTGTTTTCAGTACATTTCTCCTTTGCCTACAGATTGTTTTTGTTTCAGAGTTCTCCTGAACCAATTCCAAGAGGTGGACGAGAAGGCTGGATTATGAATGATGACAACCACCATCAATTAGGAAAAGGAAAACTAATGGTTGCTGCTAGATGCTATGTGTCACCGTTCCAGAGACTCCTTTCTACCTGTTACTTTTGGGTGAAGGGGGCTGCACTCCACAGTTTGCAGGATCTTAGTTCCCTGACCAGCTATCCATGACACCTGAGCTTCTCACACTGGAAGCATGGAGTCCATTCCACTGGACTGCCAGGGATCCAGAAATCCTACCTTTGACAATCATTTCCTAAAAAGGATATGACTATTCTGTAGTATAAATGGACAAATGCTATTCCACGATAGGTTTATGTCGACCAAACAAGTATTTAGTTCTTCATAATGAAAAAAGCAATTACTTTCTTAAGAAATTAATAAATAAAACAAATTAGAAGATTAAGGAAATGAACATATTTTCTACATTTTATTACAATGCAGACAAACATTTTTACATGAAAATATAAATATGATGAGATAAAATAAATACAGAAAGAAACATAAATAACATCAGGGCAGTCATCCCTTATGGAATGATCCCTGTGCAGTTGAATACTTTTTCTATCCAACTGCTTATTGCTACTGAGCGAGTACTATTGATTGAATTCAGGAACCACTGTGGCTAAAGCAGATATCACAGTCTTCTGAAATGACCTCAGGGGAACGTACAAGGGTGACGTGGTGTCTTAGTCAGTGAGAGTCATGTCAAGGTGAGTTCAGGTCTCCATCCATCATCTTAACCTTTCTTGCAAACTGGCTGATGAAGAGAAGGATCTCATGATTTCCACTCTGACAGTTTCCCAGGCGCAGTCGCTGTATTCCTTCTCTTGCAGGTAGACATGGATTCCGTGGAAGTACCTCTTCACGGGCAGTGTGGGATCTGTCCTTCCCAGGGCAGAGTCTTCCTCTCCCATCACCTGCCTCAGGCAGGCGTTCAGGTCATCCAGCTGGTCCAGGAGTCCAGTGCGGAGCTTCTTCAGGAAGGTGGGGTCCCAGACTGCAGAGGAGTGCTCTGTGCGGAAGAGGTTGAAGGTCTGCTGGACCATCTCGTGGCGCACAGAGATGGCCTGGGCCTCCTGGAGCTGGCCGTCCTCCACTATCTCCTGGCGGAAAGCGAAGTCTTTTCTGTCCTGCAGACAGAAGTGAGAGGAGATTCTCCTCATTTGGCCCAGGAGCCTAAGGTTCTTCCTGCCACACACCACGTGGTTCTGAGACAGGTCACAACCCAGGGATCCTCCCGGGCTGTAGCTGACCAGCACCAGGGCCATCAGGAGGGAGAGCACGAAGGCCATGGGGAGATGCAGCTGCTGCTGTGCTCGCTGAGAGGGCGTCTGGGGAAACCTTGAGGCACGTTTTTGATGCCATGCTTACTAAGCGAGGCCGTTAAATAGGGAACATGGTAATTTTCATTTTCTAATTATTTAATACACTTTCACTTCCTTTTTGATTTTCATCTATGTATTCACAATATGATCAAAGAAAATGTCATCAGTTTAAAGTATTCAGTTTACCTATTTCCCAATAACTTCAAATGTTCCCATCCAATTGGATATGTGTCAATTAAATGAGAACGTTTTTATTCTTCAACACTTTTACTTCAACTGTTCAGCACTTTTTGCTCAGAGTTTCAGACCTGGAGGAAAAAGATTCAGTGATGGTGTCTCTCACTGGAAGCTTATGTCATGGAATCTAGTGAGTTTCAGTCATTCATTCAGGCAGTTGATTCCACTGGGCATCTGTTCCTCTGTCTCTTTCTTCCTCTGAGAATGAAGGATGGTGAGAACCAGGCTACTCGTTCATGGAGAAATAGCCTTCTTTCCTTTACTTGAGTATAATTTTTCGCTTAGTTTCTACATTCTTTCAGTGACTTGCTGGCCAGGATTTGTCTTGCTGCTCCTGCTCTAGTTCTAATTCACATTGAGGTAAGAAAAATAAGCGAAGTGAAGGAAGGCAGAGGGGCTGTATCTCTATCATATTTAAGACTTTAGTTTTTCTTTGTTGTTGTTTCCCTTTGCCACTTTCCTAGAAAGTAAAACTCCATAGTTGTTTTGTGGGCAAAAAGAAAGCTACTCTAAGTCTGTATGTCTGAATATGAATGAAGGGAAGTGGTTTCCCCCGACACGATGATGTCTTCTGAGTTAGCAAACTTCAGTGCAGCACAGCTGGGGATGAGGCTGTGGCAGAGGGGAAGCACGAGGCCAGGATGAACAACAGAAAGGCTGGGCCATGGCTGCTTCTGACAGAAGCTCAGTGAAGGTTAGGTCCCGGGTCAAGTGACTGTCCTTTATGTGCAAGATCAGCTACCTCGTATTTCTTTCAATTAGTGCACGTAGGATTAGTTTCAGGAGAGAAGGAAGAAGTCAAGCCCATCACCTAACAAGAGATGTACAACTAGAATGCCAGTTGCTGGAATACTAACCCTCTCTGCCAATGTCTTGGAGACCAGCCTTGCTGAGCATCTGTCTAGGTAATAAATCTACTCAGGCAATGAGAAGATGCTTTGAGAAAAACTAGAATGAAATAGAATTAAATGACTGCAAAACATCCTGAACTTAATCTGGATAATAGTAATTATGATGTTAAAAATACTAGCTTAATTTTATTACCTGCTACTAATTGACTAGTCATTTTCAAGCTCTTTAGCATTTTAACTGAATCCTCTCATTAGCTCTTAGGGTCACACTTACTTATACTCCTGGAGAAAAATATAAATCGAGACAAATGAACTATTTCAATCATAGCAAAGATTCAAGAGCAAACCTTGGGGGCTTTAATTTGTCTGACCGATCCGATTAAAAGAAAAAAGGAGGGGTGCAAATGAACATGACATTAAGGAACCAATGAAATAAGTGATAGGAGGAGAATGAGTTGAAAAAGACACCTCAGTCCATTTCAAATGCCAAAGGGTCATGAGCTATTTTTTTGTAGGGCCACAGTGTGTGGTCTGAAGTCCACAAAATTAAGATCGATTCATCAATAGACAACATCACTATCACGTAGTTGGAAGGGAGTAGATTGTTCTGCCAGCTGAAAGAGAAGCAAGAGTTTGCTCATTGTCTAGTGGTGAGGATCCAGCACTTTCACTGCTGTGGCCTGATTTCAATCCCTGGTTTGGGAAGTCCGATCACACAAGCCTCGCTGAAGTCTCAGTTTTTATGAGTAGTTTCTTCAGTGAAGTATAGTAAAATAATTCTATTAACCCTATGAGAGGTAAGCCCTACTTTCTATGTATTTAAACCTCTTGACATTTCTTGTGAGCTTGCTGGTGCTGTTGCTGCTAAGTCGCTTCAGTCGTGTCCAGCTCTGTGCAGACCCCATAGATGGCAGCTCACCAAGCTTCCCCGGCCCTGGGATTCTCTGAGCAAGTGTTCCTTAATGTCAACACTGGAGTGGGTTGCCATTTCCTTCTCCAATGTGAACAAAGAAAAAGCAGGTAACAGTTTCTTGCCACATGAGTTGTGATGTTTCTCCTTCAGGATGACAATGAAAACAGCTTTCAGCATCAGGTTCTGCAGAATGAAGTCTCTACCCACTGCAGTCCCAGACCTCCAACACTCCCTGATCAGAGTTCAGGGTTCAGATCAAGAACGAGGCACTCTGTGCTCTGGGAAAACTGACATAAGACGCCTTCTAATAGTTAAATAATTTCCAGAAATAATTGATGAACCCAATTTTCACAACTTCTCATGGGTAGAAAAGCTCTAAAATCTTTCAGAGAGACCTCTGTTCCTCCTGATTCTCAGCCACTTTCCCCCAGAATGTGACTTTGTCTGAGCGTCACCCCTTCACCACAGTCGCATGCATGCTGACCTCCTCTGCGTCCGTGGGGCAGCTCCTCAGAGCTGAGGGCAGGCTGTGCTCTGGCATGTAGTCCTCAGCAAGTCCTCCCAGTAAAATGAACTCTCGGGAGTCATGTTTTTGGGTGTGTTTGTTTTGGTTGACAAGGACCCCTTCCTGGAGACCTCCTCAGGTAACCTGCTGTTCTCATTCGAAAGGAAGACACCTGCGTTTCTCCCCTCCAGTCCAGCTGGGTCATCCTGGTGTCTACTGAGAGTCCAGTGAAGAAGCTCTGCTCTGTGTCCCAACTTCCGGTCAAGATGTGGGTGCTGAGGAGGCCTAGGCGTGACCCAGATGGAAGCACTCGTTTGCTTCCTCGACAGAAGCAGTGAACATTTTTCTCCTTATCAGGAGAAACTGGCTTGAATTGTGAAGTGAGCCTCAAGGCCTTGTATAGTTATCTTTTTAAAAAATTTCTAGCTCAACCTATTAAACATCATTAAGGAATATTAAGAACTAACATGAAAAGTTTATTTAGAAAATAATTTGTTAATGAAGTTGTATTTTTAGCCGTAATATCAGAATGTTTTTTACTTGTTTAAGCCCCTAATCTTCAAGAAGGTTTCCAACCCTCTCAGTGTGCTAAGAACGTTCCCTGAGGGGGCTCCCCTGGCGGCCCAGTGGTGAGGAGTCCACCTGCCAACAGGGCCCCATGCGGTCCTAGAGGAGGCACGAGCCGCAGAACAGTGAGCGCGTGCGCACAGCTGCTGCCCTGTGCTCCAGACCCCGGGCCCTCAGCACCGAAGCCAAGCACACTGGAGCCTGTGCTCCCCGACAGGAGACGCTCCCACAGTGAGAAGCCTGCGCCCCACAACCAGGAGGACCCACCTTCCCCACAACCAGAGAGAAGCCCATGCGGCAATGAAGGCACAGCACAGTGCAAAAAGAATAGATGGATAAAATTATTCCAAAAGTCCCTCGGAGTTTACATATGACTTTACAGCTACTGAGTGCGGTATGTCCCACTGGAAAGAAGAGAGAGATGATTGATCCATCAATGTCCTGAAGATTGCCTACATTAAATACATGAATTTCCACAAAGATCTTTGTTACTTTGAGAAACTGTTATCTTCCAATGTACATGTTACTAACATATGTCCTGCGAGGAAAGCTCTGTCCCCCTGTTGCTAAATGTATTAAAAGCCCTGCCTGTGCCCCTTCCATTCAGTCTTGTTTGATTTTGTTTGTCTCTCAGAGATGCAAAGACACCAGGATGGAATTTAAGAGCTTCCTTGGATTGCACTGTTCCCGGGCACCTCTTGCCCTGCTCTGTGATAACTTGCTGGGTCCTAAGGAAGACACGAGTCTGCAGCTGTGACGGGAGGGACCGCCGCCCCTTCCAGGGCTCTGCAGGCTGCTGTGGGGTGAGCATATCCCGTGCTGGGGACACAGCTGGTGGCCAGGCCTTCGTGCTCTCTCTCTGCTCTCAGCGTCCGCTTCAGTCTTCTCCGTCTCTGAAAAGGAATGTTCTGGAGAAGCACTTGCCTCAGTGCAGCTCATCTGTGTTGTTCTGTGTCCTGAGGACCCGCTGCTGCTCCAGTGAACACTTTAAACATCTCTGTTCTCCTTCCAAGTTCTCTAGCTGCTGCTGCCTTTCAACTCCAAGTTTCCAGTGCTTTGGGCTTTTCTCAAATGACATTCCTGAACCAGGTGAGTTCCTCCTAGTGCAACCAGCACATGGAAGAGCCTAGGTGCACGCTCAGAGGAGCCCCTGTGTCTCCACCACTGTTCACTGTGTGGCGGGGTTCCCTCTATTTACTGTGTTTCTCTGGGAGGCTGGGCTGTCTGGACCTGCAGTGCTTGTCAGGCAGAACAGGCAAAGTCAGAGGAGAGTGCCTGACAGAGCTCGAACTTTCACTCAGGTTCTGCTTTGCGTTGGTGGTTTGCAGTCATAAGGGGAAACTGACAACCAGAAACTGTAATGGAGAAGGACACAGCTGTGTGAATGGAGAGGACGCCTTCATGCAGAGTGAGTGAGGAGAGCATGCTGGGGATTTCTGCACTGGGAGGAAGTGAACGACTGTGATATTTGAATGTAAGGATAAGATATTCTCCTGACCTCTTGCCAACTGAATACCACGTATTCAGCATCTCTACAATTTTTTCCAGGGAAAAAAATTCCACAACCAACAAGAGGTGGAAAATCCTTCCCAAGAATTCATCAAATCCTGAAGCATGGGTTTTTTTTTGATTGTTGTTTGTAGGCTATTGTTTTCGAAAATAATCAGAGTCACAGAAAGCACTGCAGTGGTTATGCTCACTTCAGTGTCCTCAGAGCAACAAACAACACAGCTAGAGCCAGAGGATTTTTACTTCTAACGTGCAGATCCTAAAGAGGGCTCAAGGAATCGTAAAAGGCATTTTTAATCAAATTGCCATTCAGGACTGGTGTTTCTGTTTTAACGAAAAAACAAAGTAAGTCTTTTACAGTAAGAATTTAATAAAGGAAGAAAAATCATAAACTAAGTACAAAATATACATTTTCCCATAAGTGTACATACATAATATTTTATCAACAAAATAATTTAAATATTTATAAATATTTAAATAAATATTAAAATAAATAAATTATTTTATTTATTTTAATACAGGTAGTTAAATAGGTAGATAGCTCTGCTTCGTCCAGGTAGTTAAATACGTAGATAGATCAGCTTCGGCATCGGTGAGGAACCAGCGCCTACAGAGTAGAACATGATGTTGCTTAATATCCCAGAAAACATTTGACACACTGATTTAATTCAGGGTGCAATGACAGCAGAAATGAGAGTCCTTGACATGGCAATGCAGGAAAAAGTGTGGTGCGTTGGTCCACGAGAATCGTTTCCGTGTTGAACCATGTGTGTGTCAGTCCTTGCTCCTGAATCTCTCCTGCAAGTTTGTTGAGGAAGAGAAGGCTCTCACGACTTCTGCTCTCACAACCTCCCAGGCACAAGGGCTGTGTCTCTTCTCTTGCAGATAGAGAGTGATTCTGTGGAAGTACTTCCTCACAGCCAGGCTGGAGTCCTCCTTGAGCAGAGGAGCCCCTCGCAGCCCCTCCTCCTGCCTGAGACAGGCTTGCAGATCAGTGAGCTGCTGATGCAGTGCGGTGAGGAGCTTGTCCAGGAGGCTCTGGTCCCATGCGGCCGCCGAGCCCTCTGTGCTGAAGAGCTGGAAGGTGTGCAGGGTCACCTCATGGAGCACAGAGGTGGCTTGAGCCTTCTGCAACTGGCTGCCACCCAGCGCCTCCTGGGGGAATGCGAAGTCATTTCTATCCTGCAGGCAGCAGGAAGGGGAGACTTTCCTCAGTTGTTGCAGGAGCATCAGGACCCTCCTGTTGGCCAGGCTGTGGGTGTGAGTCAGGTGGCAGCCCAGAGAGCAGATGGCGTTGCAGCTGAGCAGCAGCAGGGCCAGGAGTGAGGACCAGGCTGGGGCCATCGGGGACCTTGCAGATGCTGCTGGTCTGAGGCGGTGGGTGACTCTGTGAACCTGCTCTCTAGGTTTCCTTCTGGCCTGTATTTTAAGCAGGAGCCCATGGTTTCCATTTTCTGAAAGTTCCCTCTTACTTTCTACTTTTGGTTTTGTTTTTCAGTTTGCACTCTCCAATGGGTTAGGGCAACACTTCTCAATCATTTTTTTTTCATGTTGCCCTTCTTTCTTTAGCCCACGGAGCCTTTTTAGATATTTTGTCTTAATTGCCCTGCACTGTGAAATTTGGAAACACAGATATTCTGTGTATGTATTTATGTACTCTTTGAACATCTTTTCCTGTACATAGAAAAAGGATGCGTAAATTTTACTCTTTGTATTCAGTGTAGTTAAGAATTACACAAAATTTTATGCTATAATTTAAATGTAAAAGATACTGAATTTTATTTTTCTTTATAAACTCAGTTTTCAGAGTGACTTTTAATGTCAAATGTTTACTTATATAAGTAAGTATGTATCCAATTACATATTGAGATAAAAGTTACATAAATATTTTTAATAATTCCAAGATATAGACTTACTTAAAAGTCTTTCAAAGCTGCTGAAATCATTAAATGACTTAAAAATAGTTCCTTAATATTTACTTTAAGTATTTATCATTGAATTTTCTTCATGTCAGAAAATAATTTTTAGTTTTACTGCCTGCTAGATATTCATCTGGATATTATCAACATTTTTTCTCTTTAATACTTTGACATGTTGAACCACCTTTGTAGAATTATGTAAGAAAATATAATATTTTATTTACAAATAAGTTTTCCATTTTTATGTAATTTCTGGAGCCCAAATCACACTGCGGTTCAAACATAAGCAACATGCATGAGACAGACAATGGTTTCTCAGAAGTACAGAAAAGACAACTCTCACAGTATGACTTTGAGATCAAGAATATGATGGAAAGTCCTCCAGTGAACCATCTAGTCACCTTAGGTTGTACCACTGATCTTGTATGCTATTTGCTTATATTCCATAAACTCAATCTCAATGCTTCCTTATGTATGATACACAAGAAAGCCCAAAGACAGAAATAAATACTAAGGGGTTAGATTTTGTTGTATCAGGTTGAGCTTGGATGTGTAATAACTAATCATTGCAATGACAGGATTTGTTCATATTCCAAAAAACTAATGCCTGCATGTGTGAAAGTAGCATTATCCCCAGTGAGAAACCACGATTTAGGAATCACGATGCATGTGAATCTTTCTCTCTTTTTCTTTGCATTAAATTTCAGATTTCCCAAATGACTTTCAAGTTCCAATCCAAGTCTATTGTTTTCAAATAAAAGGAAACCATCTTTGTAATTAATTCAGAATGGGATAAATCCTGCTTATTTCATGGGGAGATTTAACTTTTGGCTCAGCTTCTGAATTCTTTTATGTTGCAGTGGATTTTATGTTGTCTTGTCCCCTTATGTTCCAAACTTCAAATAGGAGATCTGTGACCATCTTTGGCAAATCAGCTCTGTAGTGACTGAACTCTGTCTTCTTCTCTGTGGTATCCTCTGTACCAGGCCCCGTGTAATCGCTCAACAAGTTGTTTTTTGTTGTTTATTTATTTATTCACTTCTGGATGCCCTGGGTCCTCACCGCTTGCCTGGACTTCCGTCGGTCATGGCAAGTGGGGATCGCTCTTCCTTGCAGTGCCTGGTTGATTGCTGCTCGGTCCTCCTCAGGCTCCAGCGCGCAGGCTTCAGGAGGTGCAGCCCGTGGGCTCTAGAGCCGGGTCTCAGCATCAGGGGAGCACTGTCTTAGTTGTTCTGTGGCAGGTGGACACTTTCTGGAAGTCTCTCCTGAGGAAAGATTCTTCTTCACTGCACCATCAGGGAAGTCCCCAACAAGTAATTGTAGCTAAAGCAGCTTCTCAGATTTCCTGCTGCTACTGGAAGGCATTTACAAATGACCAAGCTATTTTTCTTCATCTGGGCCCTATTTCCTGGAATGATAATAGACAGCGTCTGGTATTTCCACTCTATTCCTGCTGGTACCAGTCGTATACTGAGTTTGTTGCTAAAACCACTAGGGATCTCCTTCCTTGAAGGCACCTGTGGTCTGGGGATTCAAGTAGCCAGTGCAACTACTTTTCAGCCTTTGCCCAGCACTATATTAAACTCAGGAGGATGCCTCACCCCTAACTGTCCTCAACTAGGTCATGATTCCAGAAAACATCTACTTCTACTGCATCGACAGGGCTAAAGCCTTTGACCTTGTGAATCACAACAAACTGTGGAAAATGCTTCAAGAGATAGGAATACCAGACCATCTTACCTGCCTCCTGAGAAACCTGTATGCAGGTCAAGAAGCAACAGTTAGAACCAGACGTGGAACAATGGACTGGTTCCAAACTGGGAAAAGAGTACATCAAGACTGTATACTGTCAGCCTGCTTATTTAACTTATATCCAGAGTACATCATGTGAGATGCTGGGCTGGATGAAGCAGAAGCTGGAATCAAGACTGCTGGGAGAAATAATAATCTCAGACATGCAGATGACACCACCCTTAAGGCAGAAAGGGAAGAGGAGCTAAAGAGCCTCTTGATGAAAGTGAGAGTGGAGAGTGAAAAAGCCGGCTGAAAACTTAAAACATTCAAAAACTTAAGAACACGGCTTCCAGTACCATAGCTTCATGGCAAATAGATGGGGAAACAAAGGAAAGAGTGACAGACTTTATTTTCTTGGGCTCCAAAATCACTGCAGATGGCAACTGCAGACATGAAATTGAAAGACACTTGCTCTTTGGAGGAAAAGCTATGCCCAGTGTAGACAGCATGTTAACAAGCAGAGACATTACTTTGGCCTAAAGGTCTGTATGGTCAATGCTATGGTTTTTCTAGTAGTCATGTATGAATGTGAGAGCTGGACCAGAAAGCTGAGCGCCAGAGAATTAAGAACTGTGGTGTTGGAGAAGACTCTTGAGAATCCCTTGAACTGCAAGGAGAATAAACCAGTCCATCCTGAAGGAAATTAGTCCTGAATGTGCACTGGAAGGACTATTGCTGAAATTCCAATTTTTGGCCACCTGATGCAAAGAACTGACTCATTGGAAAAGATCCTCATGCTGGGAATGATTGACGGCAGGAGGAGAAGGGGACGACAGAGGAAGAGATGGTTGGCTGGCATCACTGACTCGATGGACATGAGTTTAAGCAAGCTCTTGCATTTGCTGATGGACAGGGAAGCCTGGTGTGCTGCAGTTCATGGGATCATAAAGAGTCACACATGATTGAATGACTGACCTGAACTGAGGTCATGACAAAAAAAACATGCCAGGTGTTGTACACAGAGCCATGTATCTGAACACAGACTCTCCCTGATGCTCATAGCTCACAGCAAAGGGCAGGCGGTTTACCACACTACTCTTTGGTGGGTCTTTACAGACATGGCAATTGCTACTACACTGATCCTAAGATACTTCAGAGACTCCTCACAAGGAATGATGGGTGATCATTTCCATTTTATTCCATTGCATGGCTGGTGAGCTTCATCTTAGTTTGGCTTCCAGTTTTTGACATGTAATAATTAAAGCCTTACAATAGGTTGAAAATCTAGAGTTTGGATCTTAATCCCTGGTCTCCTTATTTTGCCTACTAACCTGCCAATTTTTTTCTGATCATTGTGACTATTTTCTTACTTCTACATGCCAAGCATGTCGATTTTAAAGACCTTTATGTTCTGAATGGTTAGGACCCCACCAAAGTCATATCATGAGGTCGTAAACCCCAAAGTGATGATATCAGGTGGCAGACCTTTGGGAAGTGATTAGGGTGTGAGGATGGAGGCCTCACATAAGGAAAGAATGCCCTTATAAAAGAGGTGAATATGAATTAGTCCCTCCGCTGCCCTGTGATGATACGAGAGAACTCTGCAGTGTGAGACCTGAAGCAGGCTCTCATCACAACTGGACCAAGCTGACACACAGTTCTTCGATATCCAGACTTGAGAACTAACTTTGAGCAATACATTTCTGGTCTTTGCAAACTACCCAGTCTATGCTATTTTGTTGAAGAAGCTTGTATAGTAAGATATTACATGCGCTGGTTTATCCTCAGAAAACCTCCAGAGTCCATAAAATTTCTGAAGGGACAGAAATTATCTTACTGAACGCCGTTTCCTAGATGTCTAGTCTGGGCCGAACATTTCTTGAGCTCACTCAATATTCAAGTAACATCTGTTCACAAGGATGGTAATGATAGGAGAAACAATAAACCCAATATCTATTAGCTATATATGATGTGAGAACACAATAATTTACAGATTCTTCATGTTTCTACAAGGGAAGATACGATGAAATATTGTGTGTGATACTGTTTAAAGATCATTTGCAGAAATATTTTATTCAAGTTTGCATTTTCAGAATTTGGAAGGTGTGGTGAGTGGAAGACTCAGTGTCCACTTTTCGTTCAGTGACTCTCAAGTGCTTGCAAGGAGCTGCCTGATCACTCTTTCCTTGTCTCCCTTAGGTAGTAAGGAAACACATTGCCTACACTTGTAGATGTTTTCCTCGTTGGCCTATGCCTTTGGGAGTCAACCTGAATGCTTCTCACGAAAGGTCTATGATCCTGTGAACTCTGAGTGACAGCTCTGTCACCTTCCCCAAGCTGAAACTATAAAACAAGAGTTTAAATCAGAGTGTGTGCAAGCAGGAACATTGGTTTTCCCCTTGCACACCCACCCAGAGCTCCATTAGGACAAATAGTGCAAAAATGAACAAATGGTCTTGTGCACTGAACTTGTCTCCTTCTGTCTTAATCATCCAGTTGTTTCCAAATTTCCTTGCAGTGAGACTCCCATGAGGATAAGTCTGGACCGGGTAATATGAGCAGAAGTGCTATTACCCCCGTGTAGCCCTGGTCCTTGGAAACATCCCATGTGGTCCACTAATCTTTTCCCTGTGCCTTCATGGAGAATAGATTCAAGTACTACAGACAAAATTGAAATCACGTATTAATGATGGAAAAATTGCAAAGCAAGGGGACCCATTTTCCTGACTCACTTTGTGGAGAAGAGCAAACTAGAAGATTCACTTGATCAAGAAGGCCTACATTGTGCTCTTCAGAGAAGGAAAGGAAAGTGTCCATTAGAATCAAATTCCTGACACTTTTCTGTTTACCTGTCACAGAGGCTAAACAATAGGTTAACTGACAAATACCTTAAACAACATACTCTCCTAAAAACTTGCATAAAAAGTATACTTCAGATGTTGAAAATAGTAAATACCCCCAAATACATAAAGATCTTTTCCATTATGTGACAAAACCATTTATTTAAGAAAAGAGACTTTGTTTTTATGTCTAAATGTTGTTGTAAAACTAGGATTTCTATTTCAGATATTTTTCAGCTTGTAAGCAAACAGAAGTCCAGATCACTTTGGATAGCTAAAAAAACAAGCATCTGACTGAGTAGAGGGTTGTCACAAGTATAATTTTCATTGTATCTGCTGACGTTTCTTGCGGATTCTTACATGAGGGAAAGGCACTTTTCGATTTCCACTCTGACCACCTCCCAGGCACAGGGGCTGTATTCCTTTCCCTTCAGGTAGAGATGGATTCTTTGGAAATACTTCCGGACATCAATTCCCAAATCGGGACAATCCGGAGTCACTTTTTCCAGCTGTCAGGCCCTGACCCAGGCCGGAGAGTAGTTTGTCGAGGAGGGTGCTGTTCCAAGCAGCATAGCTATTCTCCATGGTGAAGAGGTTGAAGATCTGCTGGAGCATCCGTTGGTGATAACAGGTGCCTTGAGTCATCTGGATTGGGGTGATATTCTCTCTTCTCCAAGGAAACTTGAAGTGGTGTCTGTGGTCTAGGCATGACTGGGAGGGGGGTCGTTTTCATCTGTCTCAAATGTGTGACGATTTCTTTGCTGTCAAGAGGACAAGCAGGGATGGAGCAGAGCATCACTCCTGCCACTAGCAAATAGATCTTGGCCATTCAGAGTTTCCGTGATTCCCTGGAAGGCCAACAGGGGGCGCGCGGACACCACCAATCAATGAGCGAAAGGTCTCTTCGCCGGGTCCTGGGAGAGCGCTTCTCCGGGAAGCCGCAAGGCGGAGGATGTCTTCTTACCGGTTTTCTTAGAGTGTTCGCGAGTTCTGAGACTTCGTTTCCGAGGCTTTGGCAGCCAGCGAGGAAAAGCGTCGCTGCTCAGAGACCAAGTCGGTGCGGCTTTAATAGTGCACTAAGCCCTCGCCAGAGACATTCTTGTGTGGTGGCAAGCCCGGAACCTTGCGTCTTCTGCTTTCCCCTGAGGGTTTTTTTGTGCTTTCTTTTCGCCCAGAAATTTGAGCGAGGCCATTTTACAAAGTCTTTCGTGGTGACTCAGACGGTAAAGAACTGGCCTGCGATGTGGGAGACTTGGGTTCGATCCCTGGGTTGGGAAGGTCCTAAGGGGTTTGAGGCAGAGAATTAGAGCGAGTTAGGGCCGATTTTACAGATTCCGGCTCGTATCCTGCGCGATGAAGGGGCAGCTCAGGGAATGGGGAACTTGGCCGCGACGACGGGACGAAAGGACGGTGCTGGGGACGCCCTGGAGGTGAGTCGGAGCGCGGTTCCCACCCGGGCCTAGGACGGGGAGCTGTGCGCCCCTGGAGATGCTTTGGGACTTTCAGGGTGTCTTTTAAGGTATCGGCCTTGAAGTGGGGGAGTAAATATTAATTAGCTGAAAAGTAGGAATATTAAAACACTCATAGCACTGTATTTGTATATGTATGAATTTATTAGTTAAATACAATTAATACTAATCGCATTTAACTTGTTTAAAATGTTTATATTTTGAAATATTTTAATGAATATATTTAAATATTTGCTATGTGGTGTTAAGCAATACGTGAACCTTGAACTTCTAGATGTTCAAGCTGGTTTTAGAAAAGGCAGAGGTACCAGAGATCAAATTGCCAGCATCAGCTGGATAATTGAAAAAGCAAGAGAGTTTCAGAAACACATCTATTTCTGCTTTATTGACTATGCCAAGCCTTTGACTGCGTGGATCAAAATAAACTGTGGAAAATTCTGAAAGAGATGGGAATACCAGACCACCTGACCTGCCTCTTGAGAAACCTATATGCAGGTCAGGAAGCAACAGTTAGAACTGGACATGGAACAACAGACTGGTTCCAAATAGGAAAAGGAGTCTATCAAGGCTATATATTGTCACCCTGCTTATTTAACTTCTGTGAAGAGTACATCATGAGAAACGCTGGGCTGCATGAAGCACAAGCTGAAATCAAGACTGCTGGGAGAAATATCAATAACCTCAGATATGCAGATGACACCACCCTTAAGGCAGAAAGGGAAGAGGAGAAAAAGAGCCTCTTGATGAAAGTGAAAGAGGAGAATGAAAAAGCTGGCTTAAAGCTCAACATCCAGAAAACAAAGATCATGGCATCTGGCCCCATCACTTCATAAGAAATAAATGGGGAAACAATGGAAACAGTGGCAGACTTTCTTTTGGGGGCTCCAAAAGCACTGCAGATAGTGACTGCAGCCATGAATTTAAAAGACGCTTACTCCTTGGAAGGAAAGTTATGACCAGCATAGGTAGCATATTGAAAAGCAGAGACATTACTTCGCCAACAAAGGTCCATCTAGTCAAGGCTATGGTTTTTCCAGTGGTCATGTATGGATGTGAGAGGTGGACTGTGAAGAAAGCTGAGTGCCGAAGAATTGATGCATTTGAACTGTGGTGTTGGAGAAGACCCTTGAGAGTCCCTTGGACTACAAGGAGATCCAACCAGTCCATTCTAAAGGAGATCAGCCCTGGGTGTTCACTGGAAGGACTGATGCTGAGACTGAAACTCCAATACTTTGGCCACCTGATGTGAAGAGCTGACTGATTGGAAAGGACCTTGATGCTGGGAGGGATTAGGGCAGGAGGAGAAGGGGACGACAGAGGATGAGATGGCTGGATGGCATCACCGTCTCGAGGAACATGTGTTTGGGTGAACTCCGGGAGTTGGTGATGGTCAGGGAGGCCTGGAGTGCTGCGATTCATGGGGTCACAAAGAGTTGGACAGGACTGAACTGAACTGAACTGACTGACATTTCATACTTAAGAAAAGTCCTTTCTTAGTTTACCCCAATACTAACCCAAGAAATAGCTTTAGAAGTACTGTTGCCATCTTCCCTGGATGAAAGTATAGGAATGTCCTGTTTCTTGTCATCCTTTCCCTTGTCTTGTTGTATAACTGATTTCCTGGTCTCTTTAACCCTTAAAAAAAATCTTTGTCTTAAAATAATATTACCAGAGGTGGTCTGAGACTAACTGAGGATGAGGTAAGGGACAGTTTATCTCATTTGTATTCTTTACAGAGCAGCCATGTTTTTTCGTTGTTGTTGTTGTTTGTTTTGTGTGGGGTTTTATTTATTTATTTTTTTGGACAATTTTCTGAGGTGCTGGTTTTCTGCAAAAGGATTCAAGTGCTGTAGGATTTTTTTTCCAGAATGTTCCAGGCACTTCTCTAAGACTGGAATCTTGGGCTCTGTTTCTTCACAATCCTATGGGCAGCCCCCTCTCCTAGAGTTTGCACTGGGGGCCTCAACGTGCAGACCCCTGACAGTGTTAAGGGCCTTACAGTCAGAGCTTCTCCTGGCTGAATGGAGAATGGACTAAAGACACTACTATAGGTTATATTGATATGAAAGGCTACTATCATTCATTAAGTTCAGATTCTCAGCCTGTAATTTGCAAACTTTATATTTGATGAACATGATATCCTCCGTGACCACTACTGAAGTTGTCTTGATTTTTCAGAAGAGGAAATGAAAGTCTGATCTCAGTTACGCTCAGGAGCCCTAGATTGTCTGAAAGTAGAGCTCTCTGCTGCTCCCAGTCCCTCCTCTTCATCAGCTCTGAGTACTGGCCCTCCCGGTGCTCTGACCTCCTGCTGCCTCATTCCTCTCATCCTGCCTCCGATGTCCTCGCCCCTGCTCCCAGGAGGGCAGCCACCATCCCTGCCTGACTGTCCTGGAATCCACATTGTCAGATATTTATGCAGTCAGCATGCTTTGGTGACAGAATGGAGAGACCTGTATGAATTAACCCAGGTTCAATATTATACTACTATTATCTGTAGACCATCAGAAAATGAGAGCTATGGTCATGTAAATAATTGTGGAAGAATTCACACCTTATGTATTAGATCTTATAAAGGAAATACAGAGAATTGTGGCTAGATATATTTTGGTGCAGTTTAAAAACTGTCAAAATAGAGTACAGGGTCATGCCTCTTAAGTTTTCTTATTAGACTTAAAGAAGAGAGTTAGATTGAGCTTTGGGTTTTATTTCAACCTGAGTTGACTCATTTAGATGAATACATCCTGTTGGACTGAGACTTTTCTATGAGTGTATTTCATTTCCAGTGTAATAACACAAAAGAAGCATCGAAGCTGTGACATTCTCTGATGCCAGAAATAGGGAACGTTTTTAGGTGGAAACAAAAATGAGAAAAGTGCCGAAAATGACAATTCTGGCCTAATTAAGCATCTCATTTGCAGGAAGGTCCTCAGAACTGCTGGATAAATATGCAGCATAATCAACCCCTCTTACCCCCAGGGCGGGGTCCTGCCAACCCCTTCACTGATGACAGCAAGAATGATGTTCTCCAGCCCTGGAGAATGGTGATCATCACCATTGCCATGCTCTGAGACACCAGGAATCCCCAAACTCAGCGCTTTAGTGAAATTGAGTCGCAGGCATACAACTCAACGAGGCTCTCAAAGCTGCCCTCGCTGCGCCCCAGCGGCCGGGGAGGGGCGCCCGAACTCGCCATAAGGCACTGACGACAAGGCCCACCCAGGGCGACCCGCCTCCAGCGCCGCGAACTCGAGCGCCTGATCCACCCGGAGGTGCCGGCGAGGCGCCGCCGGGGCTCAGGGAGCGCGTGGGGCCGTGGGAGCCGAGAGTAAACTTCCCTTTCCCACCTGACTGCCCAGGGGAACTTTGCCGCGGCTTCGCTCAGATCCTGCATTTTCTGCATTTTCTGCCTCTGCGTCCACCCTCCCCTTCCTGGGAGGAGATTTTGGCCAGAGCGGGTTACACTGGTGCCCTTTTATGCTATGATTGACGGCTGGAAATCAGAGCATGTTGTGATGTGTTTTCAGACTAAGGGTTATTTCTGGGGGAAAGGGGAAAGACATCTCCAATCTGGAGAGGAATATGATTACAATGATTTTCTTAAATTTTAATGATTAATTTGGCTTCCCTGGTGGCTCAGCGGTAAAGAGTCTGCCTGCAATGCAGGAGACCCGGGTTCTGTCTCTGGGTGGGGAAGTTCCCTGGATAGAGAATGGCTACCCCCTCCAGTATTCTTGACTGGACAGTCCCGTGGACAGAGGAGCCTGGTGGGCTGCAGTCCATGGGATCGCAAACAGCTGGACAGGACGCACTTTCACTTTTGGGCTTCCCTGATAACTCATAAAGAATCCTACAGCGTTACAGTAGTTAAAAAGTATTGAAACCTGTGTGTATTAAAATTCAGATTATTTTAACTTTAAACATTTTATTTATATCCAAACAGAATTTGTTATAATTTACTTACCTTTTGAAGACAAATTAAACAATAATTTTGTCAGAATTCAGTTCAGTTCAGTTGCTCATTCGTGCCCGACTCTATGGAACCCCATGAATCGCAGAACGCCAGGCCTACCTGTCCATCACCAACTCTGGAGTTTACTCAAACTAATGTCCATCAAGTCGGTGAGGCCATCCAGCATCTCATCCTCTCTCATCCCCTTCTCCTCCTGCCCCCAATCCCTCCCAGCATCAGAGTCTTTTCCAATGAGTCAACTCTTCGCATGAGGTGGCCAAAGTACTGGAGTTTCAGTTTTAGCATCAGTCCTTCCAATGAACACCCAGGACTGATCTCCTTTAGAATGGACTGGTTGGATCTTCTTGCAGTCCAAGAGACTCTCAAGAGTCTTCTCCAACACCACAGTTCAAAAGCATCAATTCTTCTGTACTCAGCTTTCTTCACAGTCCAACTCTCACATCAGTATATGACCACTGTAAAAACCATAGCCTTGACCAGACAGACCTTTCATGGCAAAGTAATGTCTCTGCTTTTCAATATGCTATCTAGGTTGGTGATAACTTTCCATCCAAGGAGTAAGCGTCTTTTAATTTCATGGCTGCAGTCACCATCTGCAGTGATTTTGGAGCCCCCCAAAATAAAGTCTGCCACTGTTTCTCCATCTATTTCTCATGAAGTGATGGGACCAGATGCCATGATCTTTGTTTTCTGAATGTCGAGCTTTAAGCCAGCTTTTTCACTCTCCTCTCACTTTCAAGAGGCTTTTTGTTTCCTCTTCACTTTTGAATTCCTTCTTTGCTTATCTCACTTTCAGTCAAGAGAATTATTTTAATTTAATTTTAGCTTGCTGAAAGTTTTGGAAAGACAGCATATGAATTTCTGATTCATATTAATTCTTTTCTTCATCTCATCCGTAATGCATTTCTAAATTATAAGACATAGTTTTCTTGTCCCCTAGTTGAAATTACAATTCTATGGCAGTCCAATGTTTTGATATCTTTCTTTGACAACAGTGATAGCCATCTTGTTGGCACATTTTTATGGGGCTGTCTCCTTCTCTGTTGACAGGATCAAAATTTTCATCAAGTTCTTCCTTATGTATTGGGACTGAAAAGTGACCAAAACTTTTCATTACAAAAGTTTCAGAATCTCAGGTAACCATATCACACCACTTTTTACCAATGTTATGTGAGATGTGTCCAGATATTTAACAGGGACTTTTGATTTCTTTGGTGAGTAATATATAGAATGCATGAAATTTGTCACAATTTAACTTTGTGCCACAAGCCCCTCCCAGGACCCCCTCCCCCCGACTTGTACACCTCTTAGACTTTTTAAGTTGTGGGGCCGGATCTTGTCTTTATTTATAATTTTTATACATTGTTCATCAAGACTTTTATTATTAATTTTAATTTTTAAATATTGCACTGTTGCTGCTGCTGCTGCTGCTAAGTCGCTTCAGTCGTGTCCGACTCTGTACGACCCCAGAGACGACCGCCCACCAGGCTCCCCCGTCCCTAGGATTCTCCAGGCAAGAACACTGGAGTGTGTTGCCATTTCCTTCTCCAATGCATGAAAGTGAGAAGTGAAAGTGAAATCGTGCAGTCGTTTCCAACTTTTAGCGACCCCATGGTCTGCAGCCTACCAGGCTCCTCCGTCCATGGGATTTTCCAGGCAAGAGTACTGGGTGGGTTGCCATTGCCTTCTCCGAATGTATATTTTTTCCACATTACTAAGTCACTTGTCACCCCCTCTCTCATTTGAGGCAACTTTCTAACTTGCCTAAACCTAATCCCAACACTGGGAGGAATTTTTGATGTGAAATGTTGTGAAAATTATGTCTGAAAATCTGGAACCATCCCCTTCTCCCATCCCTTACTGTATTTTTTTCCTTATAAGTTATCTTTGTCTTTATAATATTGTTTTACCTATACTGTCACCAGAGGTAGTCTGAAGTTAAGTGAAATGAACATTGGAATTATTTGTATCATTTATTTATACATTTCACAGAGTAGTTTTGATCTGCCAAACAACTTGCTAGGATTTAGGGGCTTCAGAAAGAGCTTCCAGCATGCTGTGTGATTTCTCCTCTGTGCTAGACACAGCCTTAGCATCGGAGCCTGAGCACTGCTCCTTCATATGCCTGCAGACATCCCTTTGTCCAGGAGGCCCCATTGGGGAGATGCTAACTTCTCTGATCCTTAAGTTTAAAAACATCTGAAAAAAAGCATCAAGTAGTCAGTTAAACTA
Source organism: Nanger dama (assembly GCA_917880005.1). Taxonomy (NCBI): domain Eukaryota; kingdom Metazoa; phylum Chordata; class Mammalia; order Artiodactyla; family Bovidae; genus Nanger; species Nanger dama. Next base: position 16,641 of record CAKJTW010000361.1, on the reverse strand, counting down.
TATCACACCCCAAATACAAAATTAGGACAATCTATGTGAACTTCCTTGAAAAGATTTCCATGGTAAATATATAGAAGGTACAGTGATAGCTTTGGTATAACTATATAAAAGCATATCTAAAAAGAATATTGATCCTATAGAGACAGTTTGGTGCCAGCCCCTCAACTTTAGTGGATAGGGGCCTTGTTGAGGTCTCCCTGGGCCAGTCTTGATATTTCCTGGCCCTGGGACTCAGGCGCATGGGGTAGAGGGGCAGGGGCTGCTCTGGACAGTGTTATTCGACAAGTCTATGTGGCAACTCTTACAGGCCAGGCCTTAAATATGTGTAAAGTGCTTGCCTATTTATTCTGTTCTTCACGACTACATTATTAGGATATATGAATATTCTCTAGTTAGTAGATGAGATTTGGGGATTATATGCAGTTTTCAGTGTTAAATATCATTACCATGGTTATCTCCATGGACCTGCAGCAGAGAAAGGAGGTGCCTGCTTCAGGAGGCCCAGACCACAAGCACCCTTTGAAGAAGGCTGCTTCTGTTCTGAGGCTGAGGCTGAGCATAGGTGTGCTGAGGTTCCAAGGCTTCCCTTGGGTTAAGTGGCTCCAGAGGCCACGGAGTTGAGCCCTGGCTACAGAGCCGTGATAGAGGAACTGAGAGCAGCACCCCTGACAGGGGGCACCACAGGCTTCCCCACGTGACCAGAGAGCTGTGCTTGAACCTCATCTATAAGGCCGAGTCTCCAGCACTTGTCTTCCAGAAGCCACAGAGGCAGAACATGGTTCCTGAGGAGAAAGCTGTGGTGGCCTCTGGTAGACAGCCTGAGGGAGCATCCCTCAGAATCTGGTCCTTCCTGGGGGCTCTGTCCCAGGACACACTGTGGGAGGCCCCTCTCCAGCCAGCCCCCTCATTCCTCATTAGTTTCCCAAATGGCTCTTGAGTACCAAGTAAAGCCTAAGCACCTGAGACTGGTAATAGAGCAGTGATGCATGTTCTGGAAGAAAATATCTAATTCAGCTAGAAGGCACAAAATAGACTGAAATGTATATGCCTGGGGGGCAATAAGAGCCCCTTTCCCAGTTGGGAAACTCAAAGGACTACCCTCTGGGAAACTTATCCTCTAACAGGAAGGAGGAAGGAGAAGAAAGGTGGTAAATATTTTTGACTTTGGTGACAAAAATGTTCTCTTCTAGTGGCCTTTACTTCCTTTATGAAGTAGCATCCAGCACATCTGAGATTGTGGGAAGGGAAGTTTGTCAAAGAGGAGAATGTTTGAAATCATATGTGAAGAATAAGAGAGTTTATGATGGAACCAATGATATAAGCTCCAAAAAACCAGGGAGCCTTATCTCTGTGTTCACTTATGTATCCCAGGTTTACCTGTGTGTGCGCCACATCATGCCTCACCCTCTGTGAGCCCGTGGACTGTAGCGCACCAGGCTCCTCTGTCCATGGGAATTTGTAGGCAAGAATACTGGAATGGGCTGCTTCTCCAGAGGGTCTTCCTGACCGAGGGATGGAACCCGCATCTTCTGCATTGGCAGGCGGATTCTTCACCACTACACCATCTGGGAAGCCTTCAGTGCACGCAGAAAGAACTTAGCAAGATTAGGGTGAGTGAAATTATGAATCCCATGTAGTACTAGAGAGGCGCATTAGTCGTAGACCATAGAACTATGGAAGCACGATATACTCGTTGGCATAATTTTATCTAATAGGTCTCCACCACGTACCTGACGCCAGGTGTGGAAGAGGCAGAGGGTTTGACTTCTGCCAGACAGGAGTGATGACACAAGGGTGATGCGAGGGCCTGAAAAACGTTGCTTAACTGATGGACTAGGGAGTCCACTCTGTTAGTTTCCAGGAGCTGCCATAACAAAATGCCGCAGACTGGGTGGCTTAGACAACAGAGAATTATTTTCTCTCGGTTCTGGAGGCTGGAAATCTGAGATTGAGGCCTAGGCAGATTTGGTTTCTCCGGAGCCTCTCTTCCTGGCTCGCAGACGGCTGCCTTCTTGCTGTGTCCTCACATGGCCTTTTCTCTGTGTGTGCCCATCCCTGGTCTCTCTTCCTTTTGTGAGGACACCAGGCAGACACCAGGTGGTCCAGTGGTTAGGACTCTGCACTTCCACTTTAAGGGGCCTGGGTTCAGTCCCTGGTAGGAGAACTAAGACCCAGCAGGGGTGGGAGGGAGGTGGGGGAGATACTAGTCATATTGGATTAGGACCCCACCCTAAGGGTCTCATTTTAACTGAATCACCTCTTGAAAGGCCTTACCTCCTAATCCCATTGCATTCTTAGGTACTGGATGTTGAGATTTTAATAAGCAAATGTGTATGGAATACACATTTCAGCCCATAACATCTACGTGGAGAGAGAGAACAGATCAGAGGCTGGTGATGGAGAATAAGAAACTAAAGACCCACAGACTGTAATTCTTTGACTAATTCGCCGCTGGAGGGCAATTTAGACAATCTGGAGAAACTGAAGGTGGAGGTCAGCGGGTGGATGCTCGGCTGTATTAGTGTATGACTTCAGATTGCAGAGCAGCTCCCAAGGAAAAGCAAAGACTGAGAGTCAGGCGTAACTTGTCATGTGACCCATGGGCAGTCATGGGCTCTCTAAGCCACCGCCTCTCTTGGTGAGTAGTTCTTCATCAATGGGAGCAAAACAAAGGTCCCTGCCCTGAGACACTCCTCCTCCAATTTTCCTAGTCCTGGGTCTTCTGCGTGTGTGGTTACTCATCCTCTCTGAACTTCAAGTTAGAAGAATCAGATTGTCTTTGAATGAGTGACAACTGTTATTAATTGTATACTAAAAAGCAGGTAGGAATTCTCCCCAGGCTTTACTTGCCCTGTGTGAACTTACCTGTAGGCGATAAAGGCTGATTCTCACGGCCTGGATGTAGGAGCCGAGGCAGCTGAAGAGACTGGTGTGGCCCCACGGACCCCGACCTCCCCTCTCCTCCAGGTGGAAATGGCACCACAGGTAGCTCAGTGGCTCTTTTCTATTTCATGGGGACTCCTTTTAGGTGACTCCACTTCTTTGTGGCTCTTCTTTTCCGCCATCACGCCACTCTGCCCTTCGGTGGTGTTAACCCAGGTCATCTGGATGGAGGGGATGTGGAAAGTCTTTGGAATCTTCAGTCACCTTGGCTTCAGGGAGTGAGTAGTGGTCCAAGGGAAGGCCAGAAAAATGGCACTCTTATCATAAATTGCAGAGCCACCTGTGGTGCATGTGCTTTCTGTCCTGAAGAAGATATCCCATGCCTGTATCAAGCAGATAACTAACGATGCCAGCCGGTGCGTGCCAAGCCCCTTCAGTCACGCCTGAGTCTGCAACCCTATGGACTGTAGCCAGTCAGGCTCCTCTGTCCATGGGATTCTCAAGGCATGAATAGTGGAGTGAGCCCAGGTCTCTTATGTCTCCTGCAGTGGCAGGCGGGTTCTTTACCACTAACACTACCTGGGAAGCCCAGAGGACACCTCAACCCTGACGGGCCAGGTGTTGGCATTGAGTACAAGATCCGGCATGATATCAGAAAGAATGGCTGTAAGGAGGCCAAAAGGAGTTTGGAAGGCCTCAGAACAGCCCTGATTGTGTTGAAAGGCTGGCTTTCCCTCTTCCACTATCAGTCCCCAGGCTACACTCAAACACTTCTCAGTATGGTGCAAGTCCATCACACTGTGTCATGGTTCTAGCCATTCACCAGCAGGTGGCGCCAGCATCAGATAGTTGGGAAGGGAGTCAGGGAGTGAGATGGGCTTGATTCAGTTCATTGCTCAGTCCTGTCCAACTCTTTGCGATGCCATGGACTACAGGACACCAGGCTTGATTAGTGATAAGGACTGTGAAGAAACCTGAGCGCTGAAGAATTGATGCCTTTGAAATGTGGTGTTGGAGAAGACTCCTGAGAGTGCCTTGTACTGCAAGGAGATCCAACCAGTCCATTCTAAAGATCAGTCCTGGGTGTTCTTTGGAGGGACTGATTCTAAAGCTGAAACTCCAAAACTCTGGCCAACTCATGCAAAGAGTTGACTTATTGGAAAAGACTCTGAGGGACTGGGGGCAGGAGGAGAAGGGGACGACAGAGGATGAGATGGCTGGATGGCATCACCAACTCGATGGACATGAGTTTGAGTGAACTCTGGGAGTCGGTGATGGACAGGAAGGCCTGGTGTGCTGCAATTCATGGGGTCGCAAAGAGTCGGACACGACTGAGCAACTGAACTGAACTGATAGGGATATGCCTCTTCCTTCCCATCCAGGGGGCTTCTTTCCCTGCTTTGTTAGTTTCCCTTCTTTCCACCCACCCAATCCCTAACCCTTTCCTCATTCTCTCTTCATTTTCTGGCAGGCCCTGTGTGGCTCCTCTGTGAAGATTTCCATCACTGATGGTTGTTTGACCCTATGCCTTGCATTGATGTTGTCAAGTCAGGCCACGCGCAGTCTCAGTGAGGCGTTAAATCCTTGTGCAAGATCACCATCCAGTGGGAGAGTTTATCTGCGTTCAAAGTTTGTGTCAAAACAGATGAATATCACAGCTATAGCAGATCTTTAAGTAGCACGTATTGATTTATTAGGCCTTGGCACATCCATCTCAGTCTCCAAGCATGGCAACATTTCTATCCTCCACCCAATTCTCACTCAGTTCTGCATCAACTACACAGTGGATACTTTTCTAACATTCTGCCATCTTCAGTTCAGTTCATTTCAGTCACTCAGTCATGTCCGACTTTTTGAGACCCCATGAATCGCAGCACGCCAGGCCTCCCTGTCCATCACCAACTCCCGGAGTTCACTCAAACTCATGTCCATTGAGTCAGTGGTGCCATCCAGCCATCTCATCCTCTGTCGTCCCCTTCTCCTGCGCCCAATCCCTCCCAGCATCAGGGTCTTTTCCAGTGAGTCAACTCTTCACATCAGGTGGCCAAAGTATTGGAGTTTCAGCTTTAGCATCAGTCCTTCCAATGAACAGCCAGGACTGATCTCCTTTAGAATGGACTGGTTGGATATTCTTGCATTCCATGGGACTCTCAAGAGTCTTCTCCAACACCACAGTTCAAAAGCATCAATTCTTCGGCGCTCAGCTTTCTTCCCAGTCCAACTTTCACATCCATATGTGACCACAGGAAAAACCATAGCCTTGACTAGCTGGACCTTTTATGGCAAAGTAATGTCTCTGCTTTTCAATATGCTATCTAGGTTGGTCATAACTTTTCTTCCAAGGAGTAAGCGTCTTTTAATTTCATGGCTGCAGTCACCATCTGCAGTGATTTTGGATCCCCCCAAAATAAAGTCTGACACCATTTTCACTGTTTCCCCATCTATTTCTCATGAAGTGATGGGACTAGATGCCATGATCTTAGTTTTCTGAATGTTGCACTTTAAGCCAGCTTTTCCACACTCCTCTTTCACTTTCATCAAGAGGCTTTTTAGTTCCTGTTCACTTTCTGCCTTAAGGGTGGTGTCATCTGCATATCTGAGGTTATTGATATTTCTCCCCAGCAATCTTGACCCCAGCTTGTATTTCTTCCAGCCCAGTGTTTCTCATGATGTACTTTCACAGAAGTTAAATAAGCCTCGTGACAATATATAGCCTTGACAGACTCCTTTTCCTTTTTGGAACCAGTCTGTTGTTCCATGTTCAGTTCTAACTGTTGCTTCCTGACCTGCATATAGGTTTCTTAAGAGGCAGGACAGGTGGTCTGGTATTCCCATCCTTTGAAGAATTTCTCAGCTTATTGTGATCCACACAATGCAAGGCTTTGGCATAGTCAATAAAGCAGAAATAGATGTTTTTCAGGAACTCTCTTGCTTTTCCCATGATCCAGTGGATGCTGGCAATTTGACCTCTGGTTCCTTTGCCTTTTCTAAAACCAGCTTGAACATCTGGAAGTTCGTGTTTCATGTATTGCTGAAGCCTGTCTTGGAGAATTTTGAACATTACTTTACTAGCGTGTGAAATGAGTGCAATTGGGCAGTAGTTTGAGCATTCTTTGGCATAGCCTTTCTTTGGGATTGGAATGAAAACTGACCTTTTCCAGCCACTTTTAAGAGAGAAGTTCTCCTGCTTTGAACCCCTTCAGAGCTTGGCTGCCTGGAGGTCAGGTTGGGGGATGACCCAGCTCATGGGTCCATCTTCAGGTCCCCAGCTTTGAAGCCAGTCCCCTTATGGCTGGAAAGTGACGTGAGTGTTAATGTGAAGATAACTTGGAGATTTCTTCCCTGAGTGTGTACAGGCTATATTCCCCTGCCCCTCCAGTTTTGCTGAGGTCTTTTAGGGCTCTCCTTTCCCTTTATTTCTATTTTTTTAACTGCTTGTTTTTAAAGTATTTATTATCTGGCTCTTCGTTGCTGAGTGCCGCTTTCATCTTGTTGCGGCGCATGGGTTTCTCATCGTGGTGGCTTCTCTTGTTGCAGAACACCGGCTCTAGGGCGTGGGCTTCAGTAGTTATGGTGCGTGGCCTTCGTTGCCCCAAGGCAGGTGGGATCCTAGTTTCTGGATCAGAGATTGAACCCATGTCCCCTGAATTGGCCGGTGGAGTCTTAACCGCTGGGCCACCTCAGAAGTCCCTCTCCCTTCCCTTTAGCTACTTCTTGTCTGCAGGAGAAAGAGCAGAGGCCCCTGTTTCAGCAGCCCCACTAGACCCTGGGTCTGCCCAGCAGTCAGAGAGAGGTGTCTACGCACATTCGTGCCCTTGTACCACCCACTCAGGGCTTTCCACGACCCCTCTGGGGTAGAGGTAGGAAAGACAAGTAGCTATGGTAGAGCTAAAGCTGGGAAAGCGGTAGGCTATGAACGCTTTCCGCATGGAGCAAGGAGGTGAACTGTCACCCACAGCAGCCTTGCTGAGGGCTCCAATCCCTGCCTTCACTGTCACCACCACTTACTAAACCACAGAGCCCGGGTTCTGTGTTTTCTACTGGCTCAGAGCAGGTCACATGGGGAGAAGAGATGATGTGGTGTGATCAGCTGTGTGTTTTAAGTTGCCAGTCGTTCCCAACTCTTTTCGATCCTACGGACCATAGCCTGCCAGGCTTCACTGTCTATGAGATTTTCCAGGCAATACCAGAGTGGGTTGCCATTTCCTTCTTCAAGGGATCTTCCTGACCGAGGGATCGAACCCATGCCTCTCATGTCTCCTGCAGTGGCAGGTGGGTTCTTTAGCGTCCCCTGATCAGCTGTATGTTTTCCTTTAGGCTGAGAGTAGAGTGAGTGCTCGGCGCTGCAGTTTTCATCAGGGAGGTGTGTTGTCTTTGGTGCAGATGGAAGCTCCTCCCCACCATGGTCACAGGGTGTGTCCCCCCCCCCACCCCCTCCCCACACACACTTCTGAACTCAGGGCCTCACTACTCCCAAATCTTGAGTTCCTCTCTGGGGATGTGTAAAGTTCATTTTCTCTAACTCTTTCCTAGATGCTCAGTGGGGAATCTTTGCCCCATGAGGCGGGTATAACCTGATCCACTCCATGCCATGACTCCATAATGTGCAGGGTGCTGAGGGGGCAAAGGAAAGGGCTGACTGGTCCATCTAATTTGCTGTGGTCTTTGTTTCAGTTTCTCACTTTTGCAAGCATTGAATGATTGTTTAGTGGTTACTTGTTTTTCTAACAACAGTATTATGGAAAAATTAATGAATTTTTAAAGTGGGCTCTCTTCACAAATACAGATGAAGGAAAGCAGGATGGTGGTGTATCAGCTCACCATTGTGAACTTCCCTGCCTAACCATTGTCTCATTTTAGAAGCCAAAGCCAGCTCTCCAAGAAAGGCTGGAGGGATCCCTTCCTTTCCCTAAATCGGTGCTCATAGGATACTCTGTCTCCCCCTGAACATAGCAGAGACGGGTGACACCATTCTCCTTTAGGAAAAAACAAGTATATACGGGAACAATAAATATCCTTTCCAGAGGAAAGGTCTCAAGAGAGACCATCCTTTTCCGAAGAATGTGATAGAGGAGCTAACTGATATTCTCTAAATGTAATAAAAACAGGGAAGATTTCCCCCAGGAGGTTATTGAAGAGCACTTTCTGCCTCATTAGACGTGTCACTCCCTCCCCCCATATGCAAAGCCTGGGGCAGAGTTAAGGACATCCAGGGGCCTGGCCTGGACATAGACTCCATGGGGAGCGTTCAAATGCAGATCAGTTAGAAGGGGTGAAGCCTGGCATTTTGCAGATGGTTTCACAGTATTGTTTTTCTCTTTCTTGTAGCTTAGAAAGGTGTGGAGAGGCATGAGGCTCAAGAAGGGAGGAGATGGAGAAGGAAATGACAACCCACTACTGTATCCTTGCCTGGGAAATCCCATGGACAAGGGAGGCTGGTGGGCTACAGACCAGGGTCACAAAGAAGTCAGACACAAATTAGCGATTAAACAAGAACAACAACAACACAGCCATTTCTAGTAATTTTTGAATGTGGAACTACATATTGAGAGGTTGGAGAGGGGGTATTCTTATCATCAGCGAAATCCCCATTGACTTTCAGTTCAGTTCAGTGGCTCAGTCGCATCCGAGTCTTTGTGACCCCATGAATCGCAGCATTCCAGGCCTCCCTGTCCATCACCAACTCCCAGGGTCCACCCAAACTCACATCCATCGAGTTGGTGATGCCACCCAGCCATCTCATCCTCTGTCGTCCCCTTCTCCTCCTGCCCCCAATCCCTCCCAGCATCAGAGTCACTTGCTCCTTGGAAGAAAAGCTATGACAGAACTAGACAGCATGTGAAAAAGAGTAAACATCACTTTGACAACAAATGTCTGTATAGTCAAAGCTATGGTATTGCCAGTAGTCTTGTATGGATGTTAGAGGTGGACCCTAAAGAAGGCTGAGTGCAGTAGAATCAATGCTTTCAAATTATGGTGCCGGAGAAGACTTTTGAGAGTCCCTTGGATAGCAAGGAGATCAAACCAGTCAACAAATCAACCCTGAAAATCATTGGAAAGATTGATAATGAAGCTGAAGCTCCAATAAGTAAGTAAATATTAGTTGCTCAGTTGTGTCTCATCTTTGTGACCCCATGGACCGTAGCCAGCCAGTTGCTCTTCTGTCCATGAAATTCTCTAGGCAAGAATACTGGAGTAGGTTGCCATTCCCTTTTCCGGTGATCTTCCTGACTCAGGGATCAAACTCGAGTCTCCCTGCACTTGCAGGTACATTCTTTACCATCTGAGCTACCTGGGAAGCCCTGTACTTTGGCTATCTGATGTACAGAGCCAACTCATTGGAAAAGACCCTGATGCTGGGGAAGATTGAGAGGGCAGGAGGAGAAGAGGGCGATAAAGGAGGAAATGGTTGGATGGCATTACCAACTCAGTGGTTATGGATTTAAGCAAACTCCAACAGATAGTGAAGGATAAGGAATCCTGGCATGCTGCTGTCCATGGGGTCACAAAGAGTCAGACAGGACTGAGCACAGGATTTAGCAACTCAAAAATAACAATAAAATATCCTGCCCTTGACCCCTGGAAGCATGCTTCTCCAGGCAGCTGTAGGAGGGCCAAAGAGCTCTTTTCTTAGGTTCCTTTGGGATGCCCACTTGGGAGAGTTTGCAGTTCTGGGTTCTGCAGACCATCAGGGCACAGCATCCTCAGTCAGCCTTTTGATCCTGATTTACTGTTGGGGGAGAAACTGTGTGTTTTCACAGTGCTGAGAGCTGCAGAGGGAGCCTTGTAGCCCTGCCAGCGACAGTGTTCTCTGGTTGGAAGCTCAGAACCCTGCATTTTCTGAGCCGTCCCCAGAGCTTTGTGCTTTATTTTCCAGGAGGGATTCCATTTACTGAAGGGCTTCAGGCGAGGAGTCAGCTTGGGGCGATTTTCCCGATCCGTCCTTCTGGCGCCATCCAGCCACAGCTCAGAGACAGGGAACCTGGTGGTGGTGATGGGACCCCTGGAAGGTGTCCAGGATGTCCTGGGGGTGAGTCAGAGCACGGCCACCACCAGCGCCAAGGACCAGGGAGCTGTTACTTCCTGCCTTAAGAATATTTATCCCTGTACAGGTTAAACTAAAAAAAAAATATTTCCTGGCCTATTCATGGATAATAAGAAAAAAATTTAGAACGTGAAACCAACAGATTTTTCTTGAACAAGTTGGCAGGAAAACTCAGGAAGTAAGGGGAAATATTTTAAATTCTCAAGATACTGAAATTTACTGCCTTTCACCAAAATATGAAGTTAAGCAAATTGGTTAATTTCACTGCCCCCTCTCTGACTGGACTGATTAAAGGAATGGTTCATGCAAATATTGGGATTAAGCCATGGATAGGGAACAATTGGCTAAACGGTTAAATGATTTTTTAAATATCCAAGTGTTTTTCAAAATATATTAAAATAAAAATTATTTTAGGTATATTTTCCCCATTATCCCTTGGGAAGAACCAGAAGGCAGGACATTTTCCCCATTGCCTCATTTTTCTTGCTGTTTCCTTTCTTTCATCAGTACTCTTAATGTCCTTTAGCTGTCCTTCAGATGGGCCATCATTCTTCTCTCTTTGATTCAGACTCTATGGTTTTTCCTTGTGAGTGCACATTATCAGTTTTCTTTCTGAAGAAGGGGATTGAGAATAATTACACATGACAAGTTGTTCTCTGTCATATATGCTTTGAACATGAAATATTTCCATACAACCTCAACTAGTGGACTGCAGGAGCTAACTGTGCCTTGCCCTGTGTCTTGGTTCAGGCTGCTCTAACAAGGTCCCAGAGTCTGGTGGCTCATCAGTGATAGTTTATTTGTCACAGTCCTGGGGGCTGCAAGTGTGAGATCAAGTTACCAGCAGGATGGAGTTCTGGTGAGAGCCCTCTTCTGGGTTGCAGACTGCCAGCGACTCTCTATATCCTCACATGGTGGAGAGCAGAGAGGAAGCAAACTGCCTTGTGAGCCTCATGAAGACAGTAATCCTGTGCATGAGGAATCCCCATCATAGCCTCCTCTAACCCTAATGATTTCTCTAATATCCCACCTCCTGATATGATCGCATGGTGGGGGAACACACACACATTCAACCTGTAACATGGTAACAAGAAGATACTCCAGGCATTGTGTTTATTGCAGATTCATTAGAATATATTTCATTCTTGATATTTCTTTGAGGATAACACATTCCTTGATGCTGTCATCCCTCATTATGGCTCATTCATCCTGAATTGATTGCTAATTAAATGTTACAATGCTGCTGTGAACTTGATTACCAAGAACTTGCCAAACAAATTCCACAGACTTTCAGTCTTTATAAAAAATGACGTTGACAGCACCTACAAATTCCTTAGCCCTTCAAAGGGACACTTAATCCTTCCGACATAGTTGAACCTGAGTTGTAAATATTCTCATTTCCAGGAGCCGCCTGCTAAGACTTGATTTGAATAAAACAATCTAATGAGAAAATGGCAAGTCCAGGTTTCAAAACCTATTATGTCAAATTCCAAACTCCACCTCCCTATCCATTCCATAAACATCTGTGCAAATTGTCTGTATTGAACCATCGCTTATTTTCCTATTTTGCTAACACACGTTGTGCCTTTGTTTTCCATACCTTGCTGTTACAGTACTCTATATTTTCATTAGTTTATCGTCTACCTCCAGATTTCTAGATGAATTGAGCAATTTACAAAGAATCCTGATTATTTTATGTAATAAGCAAAATGAAATTATCAACTGGTAATTCTTTCTGAGAGTCTAAATGTGACTGACAAAATTAATATTTCTAATAATTATGAAATAATCATATTTAACTGTCCAAGATGATTCATATAGATTGCTCAATTAACCGTCACCACAAATTTGAGATGCATAATAGAAAAGACCCTTTAGAATAAGAGATTTTATTACAAACATATCAATGAGTCTCTGTAGGAAACAGGCTTCCCTAGTGGGAAAGAATCTTTCAGTGGATTAAAGAATCCACGTGTCCATGCAGGAGAGGGGTGTTAGATCCCTGGATTGGGAAGGTCCTCTGGAGGAGGAAATGGCAGACTCCACTCCAGTATTGTCTGGGAAATCCCATACAGAGAAGCCTGGCAGGCTTATAGTCCATGGGGTCACAAAGAGTCGAATAAGACTTAGCAACTAAACAATGAGAACTGTAGAAAATACCAAGCTGACAGGGCTCTTGTGGGTTTACATTAAAAACACTTAATGCTACCAAATACATGAATATGGGAAATGACTGGAAGAAAAGAAGACAACATATGAAACGTTAGGGATGGAGGAGAGCATCCCTGTTGCCATCAGCAGGAAGACCAGAGTTTCAGAAATTCAGCACTTCATCTGGGTCTCAGTGAAATAGCTCGGGTCCTGCACTAAGCTAAGTCCTCCAAGCTCCCTTCGCTGCGCCCCAGCTGCCAGGATGTGCACCTGAACTCTCAGTAATGGACTGGATGTGCCTCCAGGTCCAGCGCCCGTGAACTCCCGCGCAGGATCCAGGGGAGAACCTAGGAGTCCCCGTCAAGAGCCTTGATCCCGGCGAGGCGCCGCCATAGCCTGGGGAGTCCATGGTGCCCGGGGGAGCAGTGAGGAAGCTTCCTTTGGGGTCCCACTGCCCAGGGTCGCTTTAATGCTACTTTGCTCAGATCCTCAGATTTCTGCACCTGCCCCCATGTCCACCCTCCTTCCTAGGAGGAGATGTTGGCCAGAGCGGTTAACACCGGTGCCCTTTATGCTGCGATTCATGGCTGGAAATCAGAGCAAGTTGTGAAGTATTTTCAAATTCAGGATTATTTCTAGGGAGAAAGACTAATTCTTTCAGGGATTAGGGGGCAAAGGCACCTGAAGTCTGTCCAGGAATCTAGGAGATATTTGGACCCTCCAGTGGGAAGACTTGGGGACAAGACTGAGACTTCAAGGGAAAAGTATTTCACTTAATATTAATATAAATGGTTAATTTCTCTTGCCGTCTTAATTGGTTAAAAATATTTCAAAATTTCTAGTGAAAGTCGTTCGGTCATGTCTGACTCTTTGTGACCCAATGGGTTATACAGTCCATGGAATTCTCCAGTCCCGAATACTAGAGTGGGTATGCACTCCCTTCTCCAGGGGATCTTCCCAACCCAGGGACGGAACCCAGGTCTCCCACATTGCAGGCAGATCCTTTACCAGATGAACCATTAGGGAAGCCCAAGAACACTGGAGCGGGCAGCCTATTCCTTCTCCAAGGGAATCTTCCTGACCCAGTCATGGAACCGGGAACCCCTGCATTGCAGGCAGACTCTTATAATTTATAAGTAATTATAAATAACTTAAATTTTCTAAGTCTTAAATATCAAGTTAAGACATTTTCTTTAAGACCAAATAAAATTTTAAGTTCTTGGCTTCAGTGGAAACAAAATTATCAGTAATATTTGCAAAATTTGTTTTCTCACTTCATTGTGTGAATGCCGTATTTCACTAACAATGCCAAAGAATGCTAAAACTACCCCACAACTGCACGCATCTCACAGGCTAATAAAGTAATGCTCAAAATTCTCCAAGCCAGGCTTCAGCAATATGTGAACCGTGAACTTCCTGTGTTCATGCTGGTTTTAGAAAAGGCAGGGGAACCAACGATCAAATTGCCAACATGTGCTGGATCACTGAAAAGAAGAGAGTTCCAGAAAAACATCTATTTCTGCTTTATTGACTATGCCAAAGCCTTGGACTGTGTGGATCAAAATAAACTGTGGAAAATCCTACAAGAGATAGGCATACCAGACCACCTGACCTGCTCTTGAGAAACCTATATGCAGGTCAGGAAGCAACAGTTAGAACTGGACATGGAACAACAGACTGGTTCCAAATAGGAAAAGGAGTCTGTCCGGGCTGTATATTGTCACCCTGCTTGTTTAACTTATATGCAGAGTACATCATGAGAAATTCTGGGCTGGAGGAAGCACAAGCTGGAATCAAGAGTGCTGGGAGAAATATCAATAACCTCAGATGTGCAGATGACACCACCGTTATAGCAGAAAGTGAAGAAGAACTAAGAGCCTCTTGATAAAAGTTAAAGAGGAGAGTGAAAATGTTGGCTTAAAGGCTCAACATTCAGAAAACGAAGTAAAGATTATGGCATCTGGTCCCATCACTTCATGGGAAATAGATGGGGAAACAGTGTCAGACTTTATTTTGGGGGGCTCCAAAATCACTGCAGATAGTGATTTCAGCCATGGAATTAAAAGCATACTCCTTGGAAGGAAAGTTATGACGAACCTGGACAGCATATTAAAAAGTAGAAATGTTACTTTGTCAAAAAAGGTCCGTCTAGTCAAGGCTATGGTTTTTCCAGTGGTCATGTATGGATGTAAGAGCTGGACTATAAAGAAAGCTGAGCGCTGAAGAATTGATGCTTTTGAACTGTGGTGTTGGAAAAGACTCTTGAGAGTCCCTTGGATTACATGGAGAGCCGATCAGTCCATCCTAAAGGAGATCAGTCCTGGGTGTTCATTGAAGAATGTTGTTGAGCTGAAACTCCAATACTTTGCCCACCTGATGGGAAAAGCTGACTCATTTGGAAGGACCCTGATGCTGGGAAAGACTGAGGGCAGGAGTAGAAGGGAATGACAGAGGATAAAAGATAAAAAAACCAACGACCACCACAACACCAAAGAAATGGGACGACCTGGGGTGTTGGTGGAGAATAGGGACGGGTGGTGTGCCGCACTTCACAAGATACAAAGGGTCAAAAAACGACAACCAAACAAAAAAACAAAAGAAACAAAACAACCCAAAAAACAGCAACAAAAAATATTTTAATTTAAAAAATCCCGTTTTCTCTCATTTATTTCAACCGAGGGTCTTCCTTTTTTGTCGATCAGAGGCCAGTAAAGAATCTGCCTGAAATGCAGATTCCAGATCCTCCTTGGTTGGGAAGATCCCTTGGAAATGGCAACGTACCCACTTGCCTTGCCTGGAGGGTGCGGAGAATCCCATGGACAGAAGGAGCCAGGGGTGGGCTATAGTCTAGGGTGGGGCACAAAAGAGTTGGACTTTACCTAGCAACTAAACATAAAACAGTAAAAAATTCAAAAAGTTCACCTTGATAATATTTAATAAATAAAACAAATTACAAATTTAATGAAATAAAAATGTGAATGTATTTTTAAATGTTAATACAATGTAAACAAATATTTTTCTATAGAAAAATAAATATAGGGGAGATCAAAGAATAAATATAACAAAATAAATAAGCAAACAATAAAGTCAGGGCAGTCTTCACTTCAGGACTGATGCACCTGCAGCCAAAAAAATTTATATATCTTCAGTTACTACTGACAAAATTACTGCTGAAGTAATTCAATCAATTTGGTGGCTAAAGTAGAAATCAGAGTCTTCTGAAATGTCCACAGATGAGTGCCCAAAGATGATGGGGCATCTTGGTCAGTGAGAGTCACGTCAAGGTGAGTTCAGGTCTCCATCCATCATTCTTAACCTTTCTTGCAAGCTGGTTGATGAAGACAAGGATCTCATGATTTCCACTCTGACGGTTTCCCAGGCGCAGTCACTGTATCCCTTCTCTTGCAGGTAGACACGGATGCCCAGGAAGTACCTCTTCATGGCCAGGGTGGGGCCCGTCCTTCCCAGGGCAGAGTCTTCCTCTCCCATCACCTGCCCCAGGCAGGCTTCCAGGTCCTCCAGCTGCTGATGGAGTCCAGTGAGGAGCTGCTGCAGGAGGGTGGTGTCCCAGGCAGCAGAGGAGCGCTCTGTGTGGAAGAGGTTGAAGGTCTGCTGGAGCATCTCGTGGAGCACAGAGATGGCCTGGGCCTCCTGGAGCTGGCCGCCCTCCACCCTCTCCTGGGGGAAAGCGAAGTCTTTTCTGTCCTGCAGACAGAAGCGAGGGGAGAGCCTCCTCATTTGGCCCAGGAGCCTGAGGTTCTGGCTGCCAACCAGCACGTGGCTCAGAGACAGGTCACAGCCCAGGGATCCTCCCGGGCCGTAGCTGACCAGCACCAGGGCCATCAGTAGAGAGAGCACGAAGGCCATGGGGAAGATGCGGCTGCTGCTGGGCTGGCTGAGACGGCGTCTGGGGGAACCTTGAGGTAGGTTTCTCTGGTGCCATGCTTTCCAAGCAAGGCCATTAAATAGGAAACATGGTAGTTTTCATTTTCTAGTCATTTCTATACACTTTTACTTCCTTTTTTGGTTTTCATTTATGTATTCTGAATATGGTCAAAGAAATTGTCATCAGTCTCAACTTTTAATTTTGTCTATTTCCCAATAACTTCAGATGGACCCATCCAAATGGATAGTTTTCAATCAAATGAGAAAGATCTTTGTCTTACATCAGAAATGATGTAGGTTTCTCAGTACAAACATTATCGCTCTTTCTCCTTCATATGTGAATGTAGCTCTTCTCTGTTCCATGAACCCATTTTTGGCCCTGATCCTAGGATCAATTTCCGTTTCCTGCTTTGCTTAGGAAGGCAGGCTCTGTAGTTATCAGGGATTTACCAGGCCACTCTAGCAAATAAACTGTTTGAAACAAAGGATGGGTTTTCTTTAGGGCCTGATTTAGAGAAGTGGCTGATTATTATGAGTCCGTGAGCTCCCCCATGTTTGTTTTTCCTTCTAGGAACACGTCCCTGCAGGTCCATTGGTTGTGCTTCAGGGAACCACGGAGTCAGGACTATTACAGACATCACGCTTGCTTTCCACCGTTTTCGTACTGGAAACCTATT